>CACRXK020003954.1:7297-33796 GCA_902702795.2 Paramuricea clavata
TAGAGCTGGACAACTGTCTCTCTGTAGCTCAGTTGGTTAGAGCTCGACAACTGGCTTGGTTACAGCGCTGCATCGGAATCGCAGGGCTTGCTGAGGTTCAATTCCTGCCAGGAAACTAGGGTTGCATTTTTCACAGCTGTTCCTGGTTAGGTGTAATAAAATCTATATAAATTTCCCCTTGATAGTTTCCATCAACAACACCCTTTAATCATGATTACATGCTGCCATTTTTTACCAACAGATATAGTTGTGATTGCATCTACTTTTGGTGTCATTGTATATTCTTCAGGCAAGGATCTTTCTTCATCAGTTAGGTTAGTATGAATATACAATTACTTGAGTTAAGAAAAGCGGGCAAAATCACTCGCCGAATTTTATAAAATAACAAGAACACGGATAGTCTTCCGTGTTTGGATGGCCTGATCCAAACACGAGGGTCCCACCAATCAGAACACATACATGTTATTTTATAAAATTCAATTGCACTGACTGGAACATCATAGATATTATAAAAGAAGGTTCTGGGAATGTTGCGAGAGTTAAGAAAAGCGGGCAAAATCACTCGCCGAATTTTATAAAATAACAAGAACACGATAGTCTTCCGTGTTTGGATGGCCTGATCCAAACACGGGTTCCCACCAATCAGAACACATACATGTTATTTTATAAAATTCAATTGCACTGACTGGAACATCATAGATATTATAAAAGAAGGTTCTTTTATAGTCTCTATGAGGAACATGGCAACTGTATTTTGATTGCGAATCATGGCGAGGCAGCGGTTGCACTCTCTTGACTGAGTTGGTCTCAGTGAACTCTAAAATACATAAATAAATAAATCAATTTTGTAGAGTTCAAGGTTCCTATTCTGTGCCTTGTATACAGGCCATGGAAATTCTGCATTTGAAAAATAAATTCAGGCCTGGAAAGTCCTTGAAAATCAGTGCAGGTCCTTGAAAGTCCAAAAAGCAAAATCCATGCCATTTTCAAAGATTTTCCAGTTTTGTTTTAAGTTTTAAGTAAGTGGGGTGTTGTAATCATCCTTACTTGCAGCTGAGAGCTAAGCTGAATTACGAAGGACGCAGCTCAACCTGATCAAATTCACCTGATCGAATACAAGTCAGGTGAATACAGTCGTTTCGCCCCCAGTCGTTTCGCCCCCAGTCGTTTCGCCCCCAAGTCGATTTGCCCCAAGTCATTTCGCCCCCAAGTGGCTAAGTCGATTCGTCTCAACGTTTCGTTAAGAATAAACTGTAAAGAATAAACCATAGAAATAATAGATATATCTATTATTATATATCCATATATCTATTATTTCTATTTGCAAGCTACCGTTACGCGTGATTTGCCCCCAAGTCGATTTGCCCCAAGTCATTTCGCCCCCAAGTGGCTAAGTCGATTCGTCTCAACGTTTCGTTAAGAATAAACTGTAAAGAATAAACCATAGAAATAATAGATATATCTATTATTATATATCCATATATCTATTATTTCTATTTGCAAGCTACCGTTACGCGTGCGATTTTTTTCATCAATGTTTATGTTTCAAACATTTTATATTGTCTGTTTCATTCCATAAATATTTGAAGGATGAGTATAATACCGGGATTGAGTCATTTTTCTATTTATAATTTGATATTCTTTCTTTTTGAAAGAATATTGTTTCGTTCGGCTATTGTCAAAAACTAATCACCGTTCCGGGAATTGTTTCGTTCATCCATTGTAAACTGAACTAATCATCGCGTTGATCACCGACTTTGTCAAACCTTTTCGCGCTTTTGCTTTCGTTTGAAATGTTACGTTTTGTCAGTAATTCTGTCACTTTAAAGCCTGTTTTCCACTAAGCGGAATTTTTCTTTGTCTTGTGATTTTTCGGGGGAACTAATTAGAAAAGACAAAGAAAAATTCCGCTCCACGCGCAAAATTCCGCCTAGTGGAAAGCAGGCTTTATAGTGAATAGGTTTTTGATTTTTGCGCGTTTGCCATTTGATCCAAATATGGGCTAGCTTGTTAGTTTGTAAGAGATAATTCACTAGCTCACTTGGGAGCGAAACGACTTGGGGCGAAACGACTTGGGGGCGAAACGACTTGGGGCGTAACGACCGGATACCTTTTCACATAAGTGTCATTAGTCCGATGTGAGAATCGAGCCCACAATCTCAGAGGGGAAAGGCGGTAATGCTCTGACGATTGTGCCTTCATTTCGATTGATTCTTCCTTTTTCTTTTCTTTCTATTATCTATTCCATAACTGCTTGCAATTAATCTAATGAAATAGTGTCATTAAAGAGTCTTGAATCTTGTGCCACCGAAACACAGGATATTTACTGAAAAACGTCTTTGATTTCCTAGAAAAGTGCTTGAATTTCGACCGAGGGCCACTGTTTTGTTAAGCGCATTTGTTTTTGTCAAAGCCTGAATCTCATTGATATTATAAAATATTTATTATTGTCAGCTTTCTACACCATGTATACAAAAAAAATAAGACTAAAAAGGCGATTTCAAACAAGTTTCGTCCTTCGGACCTTTTCAATAAATCGCCATATTGAAAAGGTCCGAAGGACGAAACTTGTTTGAAATCGCCTTTTTAGTCTTATTTTAATTGTATTTATGGTGTAGAAAGCGGACAATAATAAATATTTTATAATATCAATGAGTTTAAGTAAAGCTTTCCTGGCTGCAACGGCAGATATATCTAACAAGCCTGAATCTTTGTAAGCCATATTTGGCCTGATCTAGGTAATTTGCAGTACCGTAAACTATGATGTTCAACAACTAATTGTCGTATTTATTTTGTAGCATTTTAAGATTTTTCCAAGTCCTACGAATGGTTCGGTTTGATAGACAAGGTGGATCTTGGAAATTACTTGGCTCAGTTTTATTTCTTCATAAACAGGTATATACTGGACTAAACCTGTTTTCCACCAGGCAGATTTATGCGCGAAGCTTCGGAAGCAACTTTTCTTTTGTCGGAAAAGTCGTTTGACTTTTATTTCTTGGATGGAAAACTCATCTTAAATTTCTATCAGTCGAATAATCCAAGACGGGTTTCAGCTCGTGAGATCAAAGAGACTGAGGGTTTCCGAATTTTTCAGGTTTTTTATGTGATCTGTCCAGTTGGCAATGATTTTCGCATTCATATCAGACGGAAATCCCTCTGACGAGTTTTGGCGTCTTTGAAAGAAATGTAATATTCAGCTAATTTAGTTACCCCATCACTGTCTTTCCTAAAGCTGGATTCCATTTGCAAGAAAAATTTCGCTGTCGAAAGCTTTACTCGTTTAACCTTTATCACAGCCGATTTTTCCGCCATTGGGTACTGCCTCTCCGACGCACCACGACGTACAACTTTTAGTATTGTAGTTGTTTGTATAATGGTAAATTCACAGTTACAGCTTTTAAAAGGGCAGACAGTATCCCAGTTTTGGCATTCATGAGAAAGGCAAATTAATTGATTTATTCTGATGGTCACAATTCAAAAGAAATCAAACGAAATATTTCTCTGTGAGTGGAAATCCACCTTAAATTACTGTCCCACTTAGACCTATTTTGTACTATTTCAGTATGTTTGAGACAAATTGTAAACTATTTTTTTCACTTGCTGTCAGGACAAGTTGGATATGCATATTGGTTGCATGGAATAAAATTCACTTATTGCCAACTGGTCTAGTTTTGTCCTCACCTGTAGTAACAAAACTTAAAGCAATGGTTTTCACAACAAATTCAATTTAGTGTGGCAATTAATTTATGGCAAAAAAACTTGCTCAATCAACCAAGAAGGAACTTCCACTTGCCCGTAATGATTTTTACACCAGGTGTAAATATCTTCTTTTCTCACAGGAACTTTTGACGACATTCTATATTGGTTTCTGCAGCTTAATCTTTGCGTCATTTTTTGTCTACCAAGCGGAAAGTTTGGAAAATGCAGCAGAATTTGGAACATTCGCCGACTCCTTTTGGTGGGGCGTTGTAAGTGGTCTAATGAAATATTAAGACGAGATTTTTTTGTATGTTACGTAACACGCGCTCAAAACTAATGCGTATAATATATCGCTTGTGGTTATGACTAAATTCAAAATTTTTATTTTTCGATACGTTTCTCAATCGGCAAACAAACTTAAAAAGTATGTTTAGTGTTTTATATGTAAAATAATGCTAAAATGAAGAGATTTTAGAAAATGATGTCTGAAATTCAGTAAGTTTTGCTTATATGGCTGTAAATATGCCGTCAACTTTAAAGCATCATTGATAATTGTATTTTAATTGACAATTTTTAACTATTATTTTATGTTCCTCAACCGGAAGATGCATTTAAAAAGGTAGCTAACTCTATAAACTAGAGAATAAAGCTAGAACAAAGTAATTTTGAGAGGAACGCTAAAAAGATTTTAGGTTTTGAACACTTTTCATTGTAAATAGAAGACACTGAAAAAAAATGCCTCTTAACCCTTAGTCTGTGTTCCAGTCCACTACACCAGTACACCGTGGGCTGGAACACAGACTACTTAACTCTAGGTTAACCTAAAATTCAAAGCAAACTTTCCAACAGCTTGCTTATAAATTTGGAAATATTTCTTCAGAAATATTAGGGCCATTTATACGGGACAAAACAAGTCGCGACTTACATAAGACGCGAGTTTGTCGTATAAAAGGTACACAATTCTTATGTAAGTCGCGTCTTATGGATGAGACGCGACTTAAATAAGAACAGGATTTTTAGCTGTTCTTATTTAAGTCACGTCCTAAATAAGACATTTTGTATAAAAAGTTTAACTGCACATGCCCGAAACTTGAAACAACGTAAAATTATTAGCCTTGCATATTAAAATAAAAAAAAACCAAGACAACATTATAGCTATAGCAAGTAAATAAGACTAGAGCCGAAGAGAACCATTTATACGATAACTCCGCTTATATAAGACGCGTCTTATTATTTAACGGAAGGTTAAATTTTAACCAAGGGTTAGTGCTAATCTAGCTTTGAACAATTACTGGCCCCTGAATGAGGTTGCCCCGATGAGTCTTCGAGAAACAAAGTAAAAAATACATTTGCCTCTCCATAGATTTCTTTCGAGTATGATTTACTGTAATGACAGGTGCAAGTAAAACTAAAACTTAGAGCTGTCGTGCTCTCTAGTGACGTGATTCATATTTTCCACACTCTAGGTGACTCTAACCACTGTCGGTTATGGAGACAAAGTTCCTAAAAGTTGGGCAGGTCGTGGTGTCGCTGCTTTCTTTGCAATCATGGGAATATCTTTCTTTGCCTTGCCTGCCGTAAGTTCTCCTTGGACTACAGGATCAAGGCTGTTTTACACTTCAGCCATAGCGTAGCATTTTCTTTTCTGTTGAAGTCCATAACTCCACTCCAGTGAAAAACAGGATTAAGTCCATCTGATGGATTTTTGTGATGATTGTGGATCTTGCCATGGTAGTATAGATGATGGTTGGTGATTTTGATTATATATTGAATGTTATTGGTGGTAAACGTGGTGGTAATGATGGTGATGATTGTGATGGTGGACGGTGTAATGTTAATGGGGATGGTTGTGGTGATTGTGATGATTGTGGATGTTGCCATGATGGTAGATGATGGTTGGTGATGTTGATTATATATTGAATGTTATTGGTGGTGAACGTGGTAGTAATGATGGTGATGGTGGTGGAAGGTGATGGTGATGGTGGTGGAAGGTGATGGTGGTGGAAGGAGATGGTGGTGGAAGGAGATGGTGATGATGGTGGAAGGTGATGGTAATGATGGTGATGGTGGTGGAAGGTGATGGTGGTGGAAGGTGATGGTGGTGGAAGGTGATGGTGATGATTGTGATGGTAGTGGAAGGTGATGATGGTGGAAGGTGTAGTGTTAATGGGGATGATTGCGATGGTGGTGGAAGGTGATGGTTATGATTGTGGTGATGATGATAATGTAGCAACAGTAACTGTAGAAATTTCTTCATGAGTTACACGTGCGCTTATCTTACTTTTGTTTCTGATATGGTATCTCTAGGGAATTCTTGGCTCAGGTTTTGCTCTCAAAGTCTCCCAACATCAGCGGCAAAAACATGTGAAGAGAAGACGAAGACCTGCTGCTATGCTAATTCAGGTACAGATAAACAATTACCTTTGATTTCGCCTCAGTCACATGTGAGCAGAGTACTTCCAACTAGATCTACCAAACACCGCAGGATTTTTCCGAATACTACGGTTTCCTCCTGAAGTAAACACTGGATCGATAAGAGATGAGCGATCCTTACCGGACCTCTAGGAGAAACAGTTTAGAACTAATAGAGCTCACCAGTATAAACCAAGTTAGTTTAGGTTTCCTCCTGTAGTAACACTGGATCAATAAGAGACGATTCTTACTGGACCTCTAGGAAGAACAGTTTAGAACTGATAGAGCTATCCAGTATAAATAAAGTTAGTTTAGTTTAGGTTTCCTCCTGTAGTAACACTGGATCAATAAGAGATGATCCTTACTGGACCTCTAGGAAGAACAGCTTAGAACTGATAGAGCTATCCAGTATAAATAAAGTTAGTTTAGTTTAGGTTTCCTCCTGTAGTAACACTGGATCAATAAGAGATGATCCTTACTGGACCTCTGGGAAGAACAGTTTAGAACTGATAGAGCTATCCAGTATAAATAGAGTTATAGTTTAGGTTTCCTGTCCCCAACAACACTGGAACAGTAAGGGGTGATGTCTAGGGAGAACAGTTAGAGTTATCCAGCATTACTGTAGTAACACTGGATCAATAAGAGATGATCCTTACTGGACCTCTGGGAAGAACAGTTTAGAACTGATAGAGCTATATCCAGTATAAATAGAGTTATAGTTTAGGTTTCCTTCCCTAACAACACTGGAACAGTAAGGGGTGATGTCTAGGGAGAACAGTTAGAGTTATCCAGCATTAATAAAGTTCTGTTAAACATGAATTCCACATTTTACAAAACATTCCCCACTCCACCCCAGATTGAGAACGACTTTTCTCAGACCTAAACGTGTTTTTATATTTCTAGTGTAACTGGCGGTATTATGCTTCTCGGAAAAACTCGAAGCTCATTGCCACGTGGTCACCTTATATTAAATATCTTCAAGAAACTAATTCTAAGAAAGGTGATCCTATTCCAGAAAAAACAAGTCAGCCTGTAGGACGTGTAAGAAAGATCTCCATATTTGGTCGCAAATCCTCAGGGTTATCAGCTGACGGCATTCATAGAGCAGAGGGTACTATACCAGAACAAGCAAAGCAGAGGAGTCGTAAGGTCGTAAGAAGTGACATGTTTCAGTCCAATGATTCTTTACATGATGGACATAGCTGTTCTACCGCTGACCAACATACTGATGATGAACATGGTAAGAGAGGACTGAGTACCAAATTTCTATTACGTTTAAACTTTGAAGTATAACGTTTAAATTGTTAATATTAGAGAGGCTCAGATTTCACTACCACCTTAAGTAACTGACTGTGGTGTCCCCCCTTTGCATTTGACCAAAATTTTTTAAAACACGTTTTTATCAATCGAAACTAATTGTTTTGATGACAGGAAAGGTTTTCGACAGTTTTCAGAAGGCTTGGACTAGTTTGAGGGGGGTTTTGTGGAGTGGAGAAATAAATCAAATATATCAAACGCATCTGATTAGTTAATCTGATATATCAAACGCATCTGATTGGTTAATCAGATATATCAAACGCATCTGATTGGTTAGTCAGATATATCAAACGCATCTGATTGGTTAATCGGATATACCAAACGCATCTGATTGGTTAATCGGATATACCAAACGCATCTGATTGGTTAATCGGATATATCAAACGCATCTGATTGGTTAATCAAATATATCAAACGTATCTGATTGGTTAATCGGATATATCAAACGCATCTGATTGGTTAATCAAATATATCAAACGTATCTGATTGGTTAATATTAAATATATCAAACGTATCTGATTGGTTAATAGTCGATAAATGGTAGTGGTAGTGCAAATCAAGTCTGAACCTCTCTGTAAAAAATTTCAGGATTCTTAAATCATTTACTGTCTTTATTTTTAGGGAGTAATCAGGATATATCAAACGCATCTGATTGGTTAATCAAATATATCAAACGTATCTGATTGGTTAATAGTCGATAAATGGTAGTGGTAGTGCAAATCAAGTCTGAACCTCTCTGTAAAAAATTTCAGGATTCTTAAATCATTTACTGTCTTTATTTTTAGGGAGTAATCATGTGCGACATAAACCTATCCTTGTCACTGACGCTGGTGGAAATATAAGGTAAATAGGTACATTATTAGGGTATATAGGTACACTGTATACTCCCACATGCTAGTACCCACGTTTTGGATGGGTTTTAGCAGGGGGGGGGAGTACACAGCGTGAAACTCCCAGCCTGTAACAATGTTGATGAAAACAGGCCTGAACAATATTTTTTTGCCCATATTGTTCCTTCAGGCTGAACAATGCCAGGAACAATATGGGCAGCAAAATGTTTTCAACAACATTGTTACAGGCTGGGCGTTTTTTGCAGTGTACCCATGATAACCAGCGGTGTTTTGCAAAGTCAAATTGGAAGCACTCGTTCTTCTCAGGTGCATACTCTGGTTACAGATAAAGCACTGGCCTCTGTTCATGTTAATCGTCATGGTCAGCAGCATTAAAACTATCCACGCTCTATTTTTCTACAAAGTTTATGTCCATCACTGACGAGAAATATTTAATCTTGGTTGTGCAGCCTCGTTTTTGAGATTGAGATATTGGCTTTAGAGCCCTTAATATGTTACTAATGATTTAATTGAAAAAGGTCTTTTATATTATGTAATGTAACAGTATAAGATATAGGACTCTAATCTTCTGTAATTTAATATCTCAATCAACCTCGCACTCGGGTTCTTTCCACTACACGAGGAGAAAGCCTGGGTAGGGTGAGTATTTTCTGGAAAGGTGCATTGCTTAGCCTTCAGTCTTTTTATCTAGCTTACCATCTTCGTACAAACAAAGCATCCGGTTCACAAGATATCTGAAGTTTCTTGTAGCTTTGCGTAAATTCAAGGTGTGTAGATATGTCTGATACGTCTGTGGTTTTCTTAGCGAAATGTATAAGTACAAGGTTTGATTCACATCTTTCAATTATCTTCACTTGTTAGCTGGCAAAGAAACCTTATGATGTGAAGGATGTCATAGAACAATACACCACAGGTCACGTGGAAGTTCTTGGAAAAGTGAAGAGTATTGGAAATAAGTACGTAGTTTTTTTAGAAATTCAATTCAGTGCTGTTTTCTCTCGCTACTCTCGTTTATATAAATGAATACAAAGCCCAGTCGACTTGTAATCAAGACTTAACGTTTCGACACTCCAGTCTAGTGTCTTCATCAGGGGTGATCTAAAGCTGCTTCTTGTATAGCCAAGGGATGACGTCATCCGTCAATGATATGCATGACTCTGGCAAACAGGCACCGTCATCCATATTCAAAGCATGATTACTCATATTTATATGCCAATATGACAAGGTCTTTGGACATAGTTATTAGAGACCTTACGATTTTAGGACGGCAACGCGACGGCCAAACAAACTCCTTCAAATAAATGGTAGTAAAGATAATTCGTCGTATATTATCGATCGTATGAATTTAAAACAGTCTTAGAAGTTGAAGACATGGGTTTTATGGTTGGGAAGAGTTCTGCTGAACCCACTTTGAAGTTGCATATGAAATGCAGCCGTTGTATGAAGACGTGAAAATCTGTGATTTGACGTTGTAAACAGAGCGAGGACAATGTCTAAATTATTCCTATATTGTAGTTATATGGTACCCTTGCCGTCGCGTTGCCGTCCTAAATCGTAAGGTCTCTATTGTGTGTGGTAATTACTTTAGAATTTTCCCACGCAACTTGTGTCACACCATGGATAATAAAATAAATCTCGTTATTTTACAATCCATGGTCACACGCATGTACTGCTGATTTCCCCTTGTTCCTGTACATTTTCAATCCTGCTAATTCATGTTGTTTTTCCACACAGAATTGACGACGCATTAGGCTACAAAGTAGGCACAGGTGATCTTGACATATCTTTATTCTGCATTATTTTCATGAGTTTTTCTTGGATTGTAGATAATAATTTGTTGTTTTGTTTTAAGATAAAGTGAATGAGAACCAACTAGGACGAACCAATGTTGTTCATAGATTATCCAAACTGGAGAAACAGGTATGAAGTTATGCCATAGACTTAGACCGCGAGCAGCCCCTCGGGAGAAATGAGGGACCGCCCACAACACATAAAAAAAAGAAATACGCCCACTTTTCGCTCTTGTCAAGTTGGCTACGCCTTTGCATAAACATTACTTATATCCAAATAATTGCTATATATCAGATTTGATTGACAGGCGTATCGATTTCAACCAATGGGAATTTTGTGTTGTGTGGGCAACGCGTATTTCGTTTCCTGAGGCGCTTTCCATTTGACGGAAATTCCGGAAATCTTGCTTGAAAATTATTTAAAGATTCGGGTTTTTTTTATTCCAAGTTCAAGTTTAAAGATTCGGGGGTTTTTCGATTCCTGAGTTCAAAGATTCGGGGGTTTTCCGATTCCAAGTTGAAAGATTCGGGGGTTTTTCGATTCCAAGTTTAAAGATTCGGGGGTTTTTCGATTCCTGGGTTCAAAGATTCGGGGGTTTTCCGATTCCAAGTTGAAAGATTCGGGGGTTTTTCGATTCCAAGTTTAAAGATTCGGGGGTTTTTCGATTCCAAATTTAAAGATTCGGGCGTTTTTCGATTCCTGGTTTTAACGATTCAGGGGTTTTTCGATTCCAGGTTTAAAGATTCGGGGGGTTTTCGATTCCAAGTTTAAAGATTCGGAGGTTTTTCGATTCCAGGTTTAAAGATTCGGGGTTTTTCGATTTAGTTGTTATCGTTTGTGTCCGAATTATTTAAAGATTCGGGGTTTTTCGATTTAGTTGTTATCGTTTGTGTCCGAATTATCTGAATGTGATGTTTTAATGATATGCTGGTTTTAACGATTCAGGGGTTTTTCGATTCCAGGTTTAAAGATTCGGGGGGTTTTCGATTCCAAGTTTAAAGATTCGGAGGTTTTTCGATTCCAGGTTTAAAGATTCGGGGTTTTTCGATTTAGTTGTTATCGTTTGTGTCCGAATTATCTGAATGTGATGTTTTAATGATATGTTGTCGTAGTTTCTCTCTGAACTAACTGAAACAAATTTAAATCATTTCGGTCTCGACTCTTACAGTCGATTTCACGAAACTTTGACAACAAATGGTTCGAACTTCGTTCGTTGCGAAGTTCGGAAGTTCATATTGGAACTCACAATTGCCAATTTGTCAACAAAGTCCCTGAAGTAAAAGAAGCGAATCAAATGCGTAGTTTACAAAGTGGTTTGTGAATTTCATTATGAACTTCGCAACGAACTTGCGAACTTCGCAATGAAGTTCGGAACATTTGTGGTCAAACTTATCTGAAATCGACTGTATGAATTTATCCTCTATACATGATGTTAGTTTTAGTTTTTACTTTGAAGTTGAATACTTGTGTTTTAAAACCAGTATATGATTGTATCTTTGTGTAGGTAAAATCATTAGAAACTAAACTGGATCAAGTAATAACTTTACTAGAAGACTGTAAAAGAAAACCTCTAGTTCCATCCCTTTCTGAAGAGCGACGATGTTGTTCCATGTGTGGGCACAATTACGACAACAGTCAACATTCGGAACAGCACTCTAGCGAAGAATTACAAAGAAAGGAAAATATCTCGAGCCACGAGTCGAAGAAACCTGTACGAAGACGAAAAGTCGCCATGAGTAATCCACACTTGAATAGGAGTAGTTTATCGGAAAGAGACGAGCCAGTATCCAACGAGGATTTAAGAAGCAGATCTAGTTTAAAATTTGGACAAAATTTAGACCAATGTTCGAACAATAATAACTATGGTGGTAGTTCTCTTCAAATTGAAACGGATGGTCGTAATTATCTGTCACCAGGGAATGGTTATGAAGATGGTGCCAGTTTGTCTCGCCAGTCGTCAGCCTATGGTATTTCTGATAATTGTCCCTCACCAAATCCGAGTAGCTCTGATGAAAGTTACCACTCAAAAGACGATGATCACCATCATAGCCATATGTTGTTACATAGTGATGGTATGTTACCTCTCTATAGTGAAAGTTACCAGTCCAAAGATGATCACCATGATGACCAGATACCTAGTGATGGTACGTCTCCACTGTATGGTCAAAGTTACCACGCACCAGAGCATGGTACTGTGGTGGATATTCCTGTACATGGTTTCATACCACCAGACCACGAGTTGTATGGTGATAGTTTTACACCTGGACAGTATGGTACATCCAATAAAGGTTATCTGGGAACTAGTACGGCTAGTTCTCCTGGCCACATGTCACCAAGTTATGGTTATATACCAGATGCTGGTCATAACCATTTTTCAACAGACCTTTCTACTGCATCTTTACCATCGTCATCACTGTATGGTGGTAATGGTACCAACCAGTTACCTGACAGTCAGATACCTGAACTTTCTTACCAATCACCACAGGATTCTAACCATGACCATTCTACTGTAACGGCACCACCACCCTCAGCATCATCACAGTATGATGACAGTGGTACTGATGCCAACCAGTCATCAGAGCACAGGACATCTGGACTTAATAATCAACCATCGTCATATTCTGTCCAGGACAGTTCCTCACCAACTTGTGCTAGAACGGACAACACTAATCAACCACATGGCTCTAAATTGTCAGCAGATGGTGAATTAATAGCCAGCGATGACAATGTACCAGAACAGAAAATAGTTTTAGAAGAAAGACCTTTATCAGAGCATGAAAAAGAAGTAAATTATGGAGCGGCATGTCGCGAGAGTTTGCCTGGGAAGGCACCAGAAGAGATATGTTTAGAAGAGAACCCAGTATCTGATCATGGACAATTAGAGAGTTTGTCCGATCAGGCTTTATCACAAGCACACAGCTGTCAGGAGCGGGGCATTTCTGGGGGCAATTATGAAGATAAAAAACCTGAACTAAAACTGTGTTTAGAAGACAATCCACTTGAGCATGAAAATGTAGCTGAGAAACCTCAAACACATGGAGATAACTGCCATCTTACTAAAGGGCATCGAACTGCTGGTAGCGCAAACGAGCAAAGGACTAGTGACGGTAATTGTCCAGAAAAAGATACCAGACTTCAGGGAGATGAGAGCTACCTTTCACCTTTTCCCTGTTCATATGATGAACGTGCTAGAACTGATAGTGCATTTTTCTCTGTCGACTCAGAGAGCAAGAAACCTCACTCGGGTGAAGCTTCCCCTCAGTCGTCTGACTCAGAGCTATCAAATAGGAACAGATCATGTGATGATGTCACAATGGGAACATATGATGATATTCAGGAGACAAGAATGTAAAACTATTGGGAGTGTTGTTTTTTTCCCAAGGCCCTTTCAAACGAGTCCAACATTGCTGATGTAATATTTCAAATCCGACTAGGAGGAACTGGACTAGATTTCAAGTCCGCACAATTCGAGCAAGTGGAAGACTTGAAATCTAGTCCAGTCTGAACTGGAAGATTTGAAATGACATCTCATACGAATAAGGGACGGACCATTAGAAAAGTGATTGGGGGGGGGATGGGGTGGATGGGGCAAAACCAAAAAAAATATTATATTATTCCCAGAGAATAATTAGGGAAAAAATCTTCCCAAGGCATAGTGCAAAAAAAAATTCCTAGCTTGGAAGATGAGCCTATAAATTTCACTTAAAAGAATATATATTGCCTCTTAGAAAATCCCCCCCATCACTTTTCTAATGGTCCGTCCCTAAACTACCACTTAAAGTGAGGTGAATTAAATTTGGACCAAATGAAGTGGGACTGAATTAATTTTGATGCAGTCCTAGGACTGGTCAATATACTTCACTAGGTATCCAGTATTATCATGTGAGCAAAGCTCTCTCCTCTGCAGAGGCTTACATGAAATTTCTAGTGAGGGAAAAGTGAGTGCGCACGGGGTGATGGGAAGAGCTAACACCGCGCACGCTCACTTTTATTCAGGAAACTTCATGTAAGTTATTTGTAAATACTTAAGGAGGCTCTGCGGAGGAGAGAGTGAGTAAAGCTGGAGTTACACGAGCAACAAAATTGCTGCAACTTGCAACAAAATCTGATTTCAACGCATGTTAAGTAGAAATGTTTACACATAAATTACAAATCACAAGGCAACATGTGTCGACATTTCTACTTAACATGCGTTGAAATCAGATTTTGTTGCAAGTTGCAGCAATTTTGTTGCTCGTGTAACTCCACCTTAAAGTGAATCAATACGTTACACAATGTTCAATCAACAGTGTTAGATGAAGTTAGACCAATATGTTGGCCTCGTTTGAACAGGTCATAAGAATAAACAGTTGCCAGGGCCGTACACAGTGGGGGAGGGGTGCAGGGCAGTAGGGGAAACTCCCCCCCCCCCCATGTAAATAGCAGTATGGACGAAGCACAGTGAGTATATATTTTTCTATTTGTATTATGTGTAAATAACTGGTAATTTATATTGAAGTTTTTTGTTAATTTGTTCTGACTTTGTTTTTTTTTTTCTTAAGAGCTAGCTTGAAATGCAATGCAGAAGAAATTGAGATGCAGATAGAAAGAAATGATAAAAAGCAAGATGTAGGAAGGACAGGCAGAAACAGGTAGAAAAAGATAGACTATGATTAACCTAGCCTGCGAACAGGCTCTCAAGCTGAATTGAGAGCCTGCATCGATGACTAATGAATTTGAATATCTGCGTCTCAAATCGTGACGCGAAATTCTCATTGGTCAGATGCTATAATTTATATGTTTCCGCTGAGCTCTATGTATGTCAACTGCTGAAGCACTATGCATAAAAAACACATTAACTGATCAAATTGGTCTTGGCCATCTTATCTCAAAGCACGAAATGTGTTTTTTATGCATAGTGCTTCAGCAGTTGACATACATAGAAACTTTTGCTTCAATATCTTATATTTCGAAAAACAGTATAAACTGTACGGTCTAAATTTAGTTTGCACGGTCTAAATTTAGTTTGCACGAAAGTTGTAAACAACACCATATAAGGATAGACATTCCATATTTGGAAAAACGAACGTTACGGGGCAGATATTCAAATTCATTAGTCATCGATGCAGGCTCTCAATTCAGCTTGAGAGCCTGTTCGCAGGCTAATAGACTATGTGGTAAGGGGTAATGTTCATCCAAAACAAACAAACAGCTGAACTTTTATTATATTTTAATACAATGAAACAGTAACAAAATATCATAACAAAGATTTAACATTGATTATTTGCCATCCAGTTGAAATCTAACATTGTTCCACAATGCAACAGTATTGGACAAAATGTTACCACAACATGCATCAAATTATGACTATTAAAACAGTAATCTAGTTTGCCAGGAATATAACGCTCTGGAAAACGAATAACGTTCAGTATTCCACCTATTAATGCAGCAAGATCCATGAGGATATAATAAATTATTGCCCTTGAATCACCAGCAGCTAGGTTATAATACAACATGACACCTCGGACAGCTAGTAATGTGTATCGGCATACCCCAAACAACAGTAATGGTTTAAATCTTTCTTTTACATTCTTGGCAGTGAGGACCAAATATAGAATAACGAATGCAGTTAGGAAATACAACACTACACAAAAATTCCCAATATTTGGAGAGCAATATAAAGTTGCTTTAATGGCAGTTATTCCACCAAATGCATTAATAGCCCAGATACCACACATGTCAAACTTGAGTAGACGGTCGTAAGTAACAGATCCACTAGTGTGACACATGAATAGATGGTAGATTGTGCTTCCAATGAACGGTGAGAGACAGCCAATGTAGTGTAAGACGTAGAGGGTGTAGTTTGCGTTGATTGATGGTATGCTTGCGTATGGTATCCAAAACAGCATCAGAATTCCAGATATAGCTAAATGAAAAGGTACATATATGTTAACCCATGCACTCTTGAGAGTAAAATAATGAAATGGGGTGCATCCTTGCCACTTAGAGGGTTAACAGGGGCACATAGTCTGATTAACCCATTCTGGAGCAGCACTCTGCCCTTGAATATGGTACAGTTACCGTATCAAGTAAGGGACTCCATTAAGGTCACAAGTGCTCGGAATGACAAGTTGTGTGCTTGATTTACACAGTACAACTCAAGTTGTAAGCAGATTGCATGCGACAGTTTTAGGCCAAAGTTGTGCAGTGTAAATCGGCCTTTTCACCGAACTGTGGAATCGCATAAAAAATGTGTATCGCCGTCACTCTCACAAACGTCTACGACCGCACCTACATATATTGGGGGTCAAAAGTCTGAGTCCAGTCAATATGCTTTTGCCTTTTATTGATATATTTTTATACAATATATTTTCACACAAGTTGTAAGCAGTTTGCATGCGACAGTTTTAGGCCAAAGTTGTGTAGTGTAAGTTTTGATGTTATGTACTCAGGTGAATATAATGTTTTTGATATGTTACTTTGAGTGTATATCCATATTGAAGGTACTAGACTTAGTTCCGAAATACCACACACTTGAAGAAACTTGGTCACATAGCTCAGTTGGCAGAGCATTGGACTAGTATCCCAAAGGTTGCGGGTTCCATTCCCACCGCGGTCAGGCTAACTTTTCAGCCTGCGCCCGGTGTGGATATACACTCAGAGTAACATATCAAAAACATTGTGTACTGTAATCGGCCTTATTAAAAAATCCAAAACAATACAAAATCTTATAAGATATTTAATGTTCTCACAAAGAGGTTCACTAATAAATAACAAATCAAAGAACTTTTTATATCTTCCTTTGATTGACATTTAAGTGTCTAAACAATCAGAGTTCCTTCTGAGCACTGATGCACAATATTATGTATTCAGTTTTATATAATGAAGCGTTTTAGCTCGAATGAATATTTACAAAACAAAACCATATTAAACATTTAAATTTCTCGAGTGAATTTTACCAAACAATTAATCAGTGAACTATAATAGACTTACCATGAGTATATATATTGACAGTTTCATTATGAAAAAATAATAAACTTTGACAACACTCTTTGGCATTCATTTGTCGCCGATAACCGGCTTTCACGAACGGATTAAAACGCAAATACTCCGGCATGTCTCCTATTTTATACACTCTGTTTTCAGAACTGGCATTGTTGTTATTTGCCAGTACATGAGGAAAGCCATTAGCTTGATTTTCATGGCCATTTGGTGATAATTTTTGCCGATATCGAGTTTCAGACATTTTCTTTGGTTAAACAGCCCACGCAGGGAAGCCAAACACCACGCAATACACGCGGGAGGCTCCTTGTGACGTCAGTTGCGCGCCATCACGAAGAAGACCCTGGGGACGAGGTTGTTGTGACGTCGCAGGCCATGTGACGTCATGTTCATACGGGACTTCGCCTTCTTCGCGGGAGCTTCTTGGCGGGAAAATTTAAAAGTCCTTCGTGGAAGCAAGATGGCAACTCTGATGGCTTTTACATATTGCTTTTAAATAACCGCTTATTTTACGATATGGCTACTAATTAGTTCTGGAATTTATAACTTATTGAAATGGGAAATGTTGCTTTGCTAGAAAGGAAAATACCTGAAGTTATTCTGATGTTATTTGTTGTGAAAGTCGAGGGGAAAGTCACGGACAGACGAGCGAAAATATATCGCTGGCGACTCTACATCTCTACATTGGTTTATAAAAAATTGTACTGGCAATGCGGCTATGAATGAACAGACAACGTTTGAAAGAAAGAACAGCTTGACTTTAACAATGGTAAGTTTTTAACGGTTTTTTTCCCAAAGTTAATCATATTCACAAACCGTTTGTAAGGCCAATCAGAGGCTTTGTTTACAATCAGTTTATGAATTTTAATATGAATTTTAATACTATTTTTACTATAAACTTCAGAAATGTTGTTATGTTTTGAAATATACAAATACACAAACCAATACAACACGTTATTTTTTAAATATTCTCGACTTCGTCTGTGAATATTCCCCGATATTAAATCACCTCGCCTTCGGCGAATAATTGACTAATTGTTATAAAATGCTCACCTTTGCGTACTAAGCTGTAATTTCTGGCAATGGATTTATTTGTGTTGTTTAGTAACGTAATACTATAAACATATACCGAAGCGGGCCGTTTTGACAGGGCACCTAATTTTTAACTCGGGTATTATCAATCAACAATTTTTCAAAGCTAAATTATCACCAACCCTGGGTTAAAATTAACCTGCTCTCTTGGTTTGTGTATTTCTACATGTCTGTTTATTTCAAAACTTCATATAATACAATTTTTGTTGATCGAGACAAGATCTCTGGAAAAACTATTTCCATGTTTGTGTCAACATACTGTTTGGCTGTTTGCTTTGAATTTTTTTGTTAACCTGTTGAGTCTCATTGTGCCCCTACTTTATATTTTACTCTGTCTGATGCCAGACGATTTTACTCATCAAGATGAGAGCGCTGGTGCTCAATGGGTTAACCAGACAATCTGCCCATGTTTAACCCATTAAGTTGCACTACACCCCAATGTTCCCTACTTTATTCTCTTACTCTGTCTGATGCCAGATGATTTTTCTCATGAAGATGAGAGAACTGGTCGTGATGCACCCTACTTTATTATTTCGTATTCTGGTCGTGATGCACCCTACTTTATTATTTTATTCAGATGATTTTACTTGTCCAGGCTGGTGCTCAATGGGTTAACCAGACAATCTGCCCATGTTTAACCCATTAAGTTGCACTACACCCCAATGTTCCCTACTTTATTCTCTTACTCTGTCTGATGCCAGATGATTTTTCTCATCAAGATGAGAGAACTGGTCGTGATGCACCCTACTTTATTATTTTATTCAGATGATTTTACTTGTCCAGGGGAAAGCGCTGGCACTTAATGGATTTACTAGCCTATCTGCCCATGTATCTAGTTAACCCATTGAGTCGCATTGCAACACCCTACAGTACTTGCTAATGCCAGACAATTTTACTCTGCTAATGCCAGACAACTTATCAAGGGGAGAGAGCTGGTGCTCAATGGGTTAACCAGACAATCTGCCCATGTTTAACCAATTAAATTGCACTGCACCCTAATGTACCCTACTTTATTCTTTTACTCTGTCTGATGCCAGATGATTTTACTCATCAAGGTGAGAGCGCTGACCAGTGCTAAATGGGTTATAATCAGACAATCTGCTAGTTAACCATTTAAGTTGCACTGCATGTTACTTTATGATTTTACTGTCTAATGCCAGGCAACTTTGCTCACACTAATTTGGTAAACAAATTTGGCTTTTGACCTGGGAGGTAGATGCTTCTCAACTTTAGAAATGTGGCCACTTTCAGGAGAATATAATTTAATCCTGTGGTCTGTGGTAATACACCCTAATGTACCCTATTTATTATTTTACTCTGTGTAAAGCCACACAACTCCTAGGAGAGTGCTGACACTTTCAGTGGCAATGTGCCCTCATACACCATACTTTCTCATTTTACTCTGTCTAACACCAGACTTGTCAAGGGGAGAGAGCTTCCACTCAGTGGGTTAATCAGACAATGCATTATGCACTCTGTGCCCTACTTATTACTTTACTTTGTGTATTGCCAGATAATTTTACTTGTCAATAGGAGAATGCTGCCACTCCCTGGGTTAACCCATTAAGTGCCAGTGCTCTCCTCTTGACAAGTAAAATCATCTGGCGTTAGACAGAGTAAAATAATAAATCAGGGCTCAATGGGTTAAACTACATTCTCTCGGTAGCGTTCCAGTTCTATTCAGTTCAGTGGAGTAAAATCATAAGTAGGGTCCAATGCAACTTAATGGGTTAACAGAAAGCACAATGAATTACACCAAAACACAACAATTTATTCTTTGTTTATTATTTTTCTACAGAGTATGTAATATATTCCAATGTGTTATCTTGGGTCGGCACAATGTAATGTATGGTCTAACCAACTGATGATGCTCCAGAGAAGTCTGCTCTCTATCAGGTATGAACTACATTTTTCTAATTCAATGGAATCCATCGCTATGTTTATATGCATGCTCATTGTACTTTTCTTTGGCATTCATGGTATTTGAAAAATATGCACTGGGTGCCCTTTGGTATTTCACACATTTTTATCAATCAAAAGTAATTTTTTTGATGAAAGAAATGCTTTTCGACAATTTTCAGGTTGGGGAACTTTTCCAGGTTGGCGAACCTTTGACCCCTAGGGTTGCCTCTGTGGTCTCCTTTGCATTTGACCAAAATTATTTTTTATCATAAATTCATTTTTATCAGTCCAAAGTAATTGTTTTGATGCTAGAAATGGTTTTCGACCAGTAACATTTGGAATAATTTTCGATAAGATTCAAGATTTCGCTTTTACAACATTGACGTACAAGGCTATCCTAAATGACTTAAAAAGTGGGAATATCGGGATTTTTTAGGGAATCTCTGGATATTTTGGGAGCTTACTTGGGATTTTCATAGCATTTTCACAAAACTACAGTTGGGTATTAGAGGTGTGCAAATCCAATCCGAATCCAATCGGATTTGTTCGGATTTCGGAACCAAAATATTCATTTCGGATCAGATTCATAAAGTTGTTTCGTAGTTGGATCGGACTTCGATATCCGAAATAAAATGAATTAATTATCCACACATTATCGCAAGAATTAATTATCCATGCATTTATCAAAGCATTATCGCAGTTGTCGCTGCATTATTTGTTTGATACTTCAATTGGACGTCACTTTGTCAGCTTCTTGACACATATTTCTTGCTTTTATGTTTATTTTGTTAAATATTTCAACTTGAATGAGAAATAAATGTATTTTATTAAAGAATTCTTCGGATCGGATTGGAATTCTTTATCAAAACTCGGATCGGATTCGGATTAGACAATTTCGGATCGGATTTTAAACATTAGCCAATTGTCGGATTATAAACGTCCAATCCGATCCGATGCACACCTCTATTGGGTATTGTTTGTAGTTCACCTGTTTATACATGTAATACAGAAAATAATTTACTATTTTGTCAACAAGTTCTCGAGGGTTTTGCTTTGAAAAATGATATATAGAAGCGCCAGATCGCTTCAGTTATGGATTGTAACGTTTTGGAGAACAATATTTCAAAACGCACAACGAAATCCCCGGAAAAGAAACATGGGAATATTGTGCTTATTATTTACCGTGGCGTATTTTGCAGTTTATCGATCCAATAATTGGTACGTAATATATAGATTTCTACCCGAGGAAAGAGGGATTTTGCCCGAGATGAACCAAGAAACGTTGTCTTGCAAAGACTTATTAAAAACTGCACGACTTCTCGTGGATGGCGAGCCAATTATTTTACCGTTTAATAAACGAAAAACGTTGTGGGAATTCAAACAAACTGCCCCAAAAGAATTAATTAAAAAGAATCTTATATTTGAGGAAAATTTGGAAAAAACGAGAAAATTTTATAATGCAAATTCGAGTGAGATTAAAGCAAGGACAGTATTGATAACTTTTGGTCATAATTGTTGTGCATATTCAAAACAACGTGCTTTATACAAGGCGAAGTCTGTCGGGGGGTTTGATTATGTCCATTCGTTTAATTTGGATTCAATGTCACTAAGATTTCGTGAGACACACAAGGATGTGCTCAAGACTCTTCGTGGTGCAGGGTATTGGTTATGGAAACCTTATATTGTGTTAAAAACTTTGCTGGAAAATATGAACGAGGGGGACATTGTCATGTATCAGGATGCAGGGGCATATTTCATAAGATCTGCAGGACCACTGTTAAAATTATGTGAACAATCGAAAGATGGTATAATTGTGTTCAGTCTTCAAAAAATTGAACATGAATACACAAAACAGGATACATTGATACTTATGAACATGAGTTTTCCCGAAGCGGCTGACACGTTTCAACGTTTGGCCTCGTTTGTTGTGTTACGAAAGAGTTGTACATCTATCCAGTTTGTAATGGAATGGTTAGCTTATGCATCTGATAGACAAATTGTATCGGACGACCCTAACACCCTTGGTATACCTAATCCAGAATCATTTCATGCTCATCGACATGATCAGTCTGTAATGTCTCTCCTTTCAAAAAAATGGGGTTTGCCAGCTTACCGAGATCCAAGTCAATATGGTGAATCTGTACCAAGAACACGTTACCATTCATCTGGGCCGTATGAACAGATATTCTTTCATGATAGATTTAAACATTAAATTTTTCTTCCCTTCAAGCATTGACTTGCCAATGGACACCTATTTCATTGAACTCATAGTTTTCCATGATAGATTTAAGAATCACACATTCATGGAAAGACATTTCCTTTTGTAGTAATGCAGGAATTAGATTTACATGGAAAAGTCTGTCCATCATTAATTTATTTTGTTGATTTAAAAATTTTAATGTGGTTAAATACATTTAAGCAAGGTTAACGGTAGACTTGGTTCAAGTCCATCTCTCAGGGAGGTTAATGGAATAACGGCGGATGTATTCTGCATGCTACATCTGCTGAGGGGAGTCAGTGACATCTTATCAATCAAAGGGGATTTTTCACGCCTTGTGACCAGTGCTTTGATCTGGGTATTTGTATGTTTTGCCTAGTTGCAGCAAGTTTACCCTACCCAACCACCCATGTTTAATCTAGGTGATTTATCTGGATAGTATATACACCACTGTGTAACTTTACTTTTTTGACCACTTGCGAAAATTAGTTGCCCTGAATAACATTCACTTGCCATCAGACAATGGCCACTGGGGTACCTAGGTAGGGGGTATAAATTAAGGGGAAATCTTGTCGACCCGTTCTCCTACTGCAGCTCTATATGGATATGTTATACTGCCTCAGATCTAGCTTTGGCCCACAAAAACAAATTTGAATCAAGTACATGCACTATAAAAAAATTATCCGACAATTAAAACATAAACTTAATGATGCCCAGTTTTTTTGTGGCAAGGCAACTAGCTCAATCGGGCAAGCAAGATAAAATGTTTACTTGCCTGTCATGATATTCACTTGTCCGGGCAAGCAAGCAAGTGTTAAGTTACACCTCTGGTATGTCGTGTTATTTTTATTTTGTGTTGTTTTTTATAATTTAATTTCACTTGAAACATCCCTATTCAAAGCATGATGAATAGGGATGACGGCGCCTATTTGCCAGAAGAATATATGCATCTTCTTGGCAGGTGACGTCATCCCTTGGGTATTTAAGAAGCCTCGATCGCAGTTTCAGATCACCCCTGATGAAGACACTAGACTGGAGTGTCGAAACGTTGGGTCTTGATTACAATTCGACTGGGCTTTGTAATCATTTATTTAAACCAGAGTAGCGAGCGAAACATGATTGATATACCTGGTTGCAGTGAACGAACAAACTTTATATTTATTAAGGACTCGTCGTAATTGGGGACACTGTGGCGAGTATCCTGGCACTACACTGTTATAATAATTTAGTAGTTGTCGAATATTAAATAATTAAATCACTCTGCCATCAATTAGTGACAATAATATAATTTGATTTAATATATAGTTGTGCAAAATAAATGTACAAAAATAAAACTTTCTTTTTTACAATATAAATGTTCTGTAATATAAATCTGAAATACTCTTTTGAGCCATTTATACAAGTGAAAATAAGCTGCAGCTTAATAGATCACCTTTCTTGAGACCAGGGGTGTAGGAAGGATGGGGGTTGCGGCCCCCAATATTTTATGGGGGGGGGGGCTGTGATAGCTTTGGGCCCCCCCAAAAAATTATTGAATTAAAAAATTAATAAAAAAATACTTGTGCCACAAACATCTTGCAAGCTACTGGAGTGAGACTCCTGTGGCTTATTTTTGCTTATATAAATGGCCCTTCTGTCAAAGATGATTTCCACTCCATTTTGCACACCAGTTCTGCCCAAATTGTGCATCTTTTGAACTTTTTTGAATTGAAACGTACAGTTTATATTCATTTACAAGCATAACGAACCAGAAAAGTGTTTGATATTCAGTTAGTATATCATATTTTACAAATATAACAGTTCAAAAACGTAAACAAAGTTTGCACATGCGCAAAGGAGTGGACATCATCAACATTAAACATTACCATGTTTGTTCAACTATCAATTCCTATTTCTGTTATGCATAATGATTTGACTGTAAGGTCCAGCCTTGTAGCCTAATGTGTTACCATACTGGCTAGGTGTCCGATATGCCATTATCTGCCATTTCTTAGAAAGCAATGACAGTATCGACTGGTCATGCCGATGTTCTCTGAAACCAGGCAAATTTTGTTTACCTAATGTATTGTCCATGTCTGTAATTAATCGTGGATCAGAGGCATACGCTAACCATTCCATAACGAACTGTAATGACATGCAGTTCTTTTGAAACAACATAAACGATGCTGAACTTTGAAACGTCTGGTAAACATGTTGATTATCCATATGCATAAGCACAAATGCATCTCGTTTACTATAATGCTGTTCCAAGAAAGTTATATAGAATAGTAAGATGCCATACTTAGTATGTTCACATAGTTTGAGTAATGGGCCCGCATCTTGGATTAAGTAAGCACCAGAATCTTGGTACATTAATATTTCACCAGCTGCCATATTTTCCACAAGAGTTTTGAGTATAATATATGGTTTCCAAAGCCAATATCCGCTACCTCGAACATGCGTTAAAATCTTACTGTGAGTTCTCTTAAACCCAGCACTTAAAGAACTCAAATCGTGTATCTTGGTCTTGTCAAATCCACCAGGATACAAAGCGCTCATAACAGCTTTCAATTTGGACATATGACAACACTCATTAGCAAAAGTTATAAAATGTTTCCTGACTTTAATATCCTTTGCTTTTGTCTTGTTGTATAGGTTGATGAAAGCTCGAACTTCTTTGGACATTTCCCCCTTTGAATTCCAGATTAACAACGTTTCATCCAACAGGTTAGGATTTTTTCCTTTGTAAAATTTCCAACGTGTATGGTTTGTAGTATAAAATGGTAACGAAACTGGTGAGCCATTCAGCATATGTCTTGCAATGTCATAAAGATCGCCGCACATGTTTTCAGAGCCTTCTGCCAAAAGAGAAGATTTATAAGAGTGTGAATAGTGCAATAATTCCTTAGGACCAGTCATAAAGTAGTACGAGAGAAAAAGTGTTGACATTAAAATAATAATAAGACCAAAACAACGTACCGCCATATTGGAACCAATCAGAGTATGCCTGTTCGCAGGTTTAAGGGCCATTCCATTTAATATCCACACCCCCCCCCCCCCCCCCCCGTAAAATTTTAACCCCTAAGAAAAAAAGATCAAAGTGCCGACACAAAACACCCCTCAGAAATTTGTAAATTTTCCCCTTACCCCTCAGAAAAATCGCAGAGATCAAAGGATGCCGACATGCTTAACCCCTCAGGAACGACTTTTTGAGTCACCCTTTTGTAAAATTTCCTGTCATCCCCCCTTTGCTAAGTCTGGGATACCCTGTGGTCCCCCTTTGCATCTGACCAAAATTTTTTAAAACATGTTTTTATCGAACGAAAGTAATTTGATGACAGGAATGGTTTTCAACAACATTCAGAAAGTTTGGACTAGTTTGAGGGGTTTTTTGAATTTTTTGAATGTAATTGTTTTGAAAGCAATTGTTTTGATGACAGGAAAAGTTTTCTACAACTTTCAGAAAGTTTTTGGACTAGTTTGAGCATAGCAGCCCAAAAATGCGTGGTCTACTCCAGTGGTCTACTCAGTTTATTATTATGACATAATAATAAACTGAGTGGACTCGATGCATGCCCGAGCTCCACGCGCGAAGGTAAAAATTTCAACACACATTTTTGGGCTGCCTATGGTTTGAGGCAGTTTTTCAGTATTTTTGAAAAAATTTTTTGTGTCCCCCCTTTGCTAAGCCTAGGGTACCCCTGTAGTCCCCCCATTTGACAAAATTTTTTTAAACATGTTTTTATTGATCAAAAGAAATTGTTTTGATGACAGGAAAGGGTTCCGACAACTTTCAGAAAGTTTGAGCGAATTGTCGCTAAATATTCATCGATTTATTATGTCCCCCCTTTGCTAAGCCTAGGGTACCCCTGTAGTCCCCCCATTTGACCAAAATTTTTTGAAACATGTTTTTATTGATCAAAAGAAATTGTTTTGATGACAGGAAAGGGTTCCGACAACTTTCAGAAAGTTTGAGCGAATTGTCGCTAAATATTCATCGATTTATTAATTATGAAATTATTACTTGTAGTTTCTTCCGGATTTGATGAAGTCTACAAAGAGATTTTTAATTAAAACAATAAAAAGGCAATGAAATATTTCATTATGCTATATTTCGTACAAGTGTATTGTACAATTGTCCTTTGGGGATTCGAATTTGACCAATAGGCAGTGCGTATTTTCAGCCAGTCACGTGAATGTGCCAATCAAATCATTGGAATTCAACTAATTTTCATAGAAGCCTGTCTCGTCCAATAG
>CACRXK020003955.1:0-25019 GCA_902702795.2 Paramuricea clavata
CCCCCCCCCCCCCCCCCCCCAATTAGGGCGAGGGATTAGAGTGGGGAGTGAGGGTCAGGTTATCAATGTGTTTGTAGGATGGTATACTTAAAAGTGCACCTGTATGATGGCGATTCAAGGATGACCGTATGATGAAACATTTAGAAATAAAGTTGTTTCAGACTTGGGTTGCAAGGTAGACCGAGTAATTTTGCCATAACAAAATGAACCTTACATTCATAACCAGTCTAGTGTATAATCAATGCGTCAAATTAATGCCAATCGCGGAAGTAAATATAGGTTTTACATGTAATAACCCGACCCTCGCAATCTGTGTCTGAAGTGAAACATGGTTGAAATCTCAATAACATTTCAGTTTACAAGTACAGGAGCAATATTCCAATATACTATGAGATATATGGTATTCTTAGGGCATATCAAAGATCATATACTAGTTTGATTAACTCTTTGTTTTCTTAATATCTTCTTCATATGCATGTATTAACTATAAGTATACACTGCTCACGCTATATTATGTTTGACAGTTCGTCTATATTACAATATACGTTAGAGGACTGTATGATAGAAAAGTTTCATGGCTATAATACATACATTTCCCTCGTGAAATACAGTATTATGAGATGTGAAAGTAGAAGACGACATAAATCAATGTAGACTGTATACTGCATGTAGTGTGATGTAGAAGTATCAAACATATGACATTGACTGGTGAAACTTTTAGAAATATAGTACGTTTTAGACTTGTACTGCAAGGTAAACCGAGTAATTTAGCCGAATAGCCGTAACAAAACGAACCTTACATTTATAATTAAAGTCTAGTTTATAATCAATGACAAACGCGGAAGTATAAAATATATGTTTTAATAACCCAAGTACCAGACACTCGGAATTTGTATCTAAAGAGTAAAGTGAAACATGGTTGAAATCTCAAAAGGCATTTCAGTTTACTAGTGCAGGAGCAATATTCTCATATACTTGCATTTCACGAGGGAAATGTACATATTATAGCCATGAAAGTTTTCTAACATACAGCCCTCTAACGTATATTGTAATATAGACAAACTGTCAAACATAATATAGCGTGAGCAGTGCCAGTGTTTATAGTTAATGCATGCAAGGAAACAGAGAGTTAATCAAGGAAAGTTAGTCAAGGAAACAGAGAGTTAATCAAACTAGTATATGATCTTTGATATGCCCTAAGAATACCATTTATCTCAGGTTTACTGCGACTAAGACGCCGAACTGACATAATTATACACGATGCATCGGTGGATTAATTTAATTGCATATATCATGAACGATTAGTTTTACCACTTACCCTGCACACAAAGGAAAATTACAATGAACTTCAGGAAACCCCACATACAGCATTTAGATAACATCTTCTTAACTGAGGAAAAGCTTTACATTTGCCGCAGAAACATGTATACGAATGTCTTGCATGGAGAGTATTGTGTGAAGGCGGAAGACGAAATCTGAATCAATGCAGCGTCACTGAAACTAAGACAAATATTCATAGAGCACAGCAGGAAGTCTGTGGTGCTTTTGAAATTGGAGAAAGACAAATGTCAAACATTCTTTCAGCAGTTTAGGTTTGTTTATGGAAAAATTACTGTGAAATTAAAACTATAAATATTTTAAATAACAAATTGAAAATTGTGTTACGATTAACATTTCTATATAGTGCATATGATCAAGTATTTTTAAATACTTTTTAAATAAATATTAAAATACGCTTACCTATAAATAAGTTGCTTACTTAGCCTAGAATATTTTATCTTTACAACAATTGTGATATTACCACCCTGTTCAACCTGTGAGAAGAACCCAGAGAAAACCCGCGACTTTCGGCAGAGCTTTGACTGACTCTTTTCACATGAGTCCGTAGCGAGAATCAAAGCACGAACTCAGAGGTGAAAGTCGCGTGCTCTGATGACTGCGTCACCGAAGCCCCGTGTTTTTTTTTAAATTAGAAACTATAATGAACAGTTATGTTGCTATTAAATAGGGAAATATGCATGTATATACAAACGGTTAAACTGCACCTCGTGCATGTGTACATTTGGCGTACAATACAATTTATATAAAAGGTCTGGTTTATATGGCCACAATGGTTTTCAACGGGAGAACCCTTTTACTTCTTCCTAAGCTACAATATTTTTTTGCATTTATGGGTTTAGTGTGATGATCTACAAATGTTTACAGTACTATGTTAAAGGTATATGTGAGTATATTGATACAATTTCACAGCTTCATTGCCAGTTTCAGATAAGGATGTCATCAAACGAATGAGGTACTATAATTTTGGACTTCGGATGCAAAATTTGAATATTCGTCGAATGATCTCAACACACTTGTAACTGCATCATAACACAGCTTGAATTGAGCCTGAGAAGTAAAAAGCGCAATTAGTTACTCATTGAGCGCCAGTGTCCTCCACTCAACCCGGTTGTCCACTAGGCGGAATTTTACGCGCGGTCCAGCTTGACGAGTAAAATCGTCTGGCATTAGACAATGCAACTTAATTGGTTAAAGATGACCAACTGTAAGTAGAATTATATAACATTAACAATTTCCTTAAAGGTCTAAAGACTGTGAATATCTTCTCATCGTAACTTACCGCTGTTTCAACAAATTGTGGACGCTTGGTGCGGATCAATTTAACACATTGAAAGACGTCAATGACTTGAACAACTTTCACTCTGTCCACAAGATTACAAATTGCCATGTAGGTTCCAGTTCTTCCCGCACCATCACTGGAGGAAAAGTAGTTCATTGCTTAGATTGATTGGAAATTATTTGGTTGATCGATTGTTAATTAACTGATTCATTGATGGTCTTTTTATTTGATTTATTAAGTTGGTTTATTATTACCTGCAAATGACAGTGACAGGTCCTTTTTTCTCCGCCGCCCTCTGTGATTCTTCAACTTCAGACAAAATTTTCACAATATCTTCAACATCTTTTGGCACTCCATGGTCTGGCCAGGACATGTACTGAATCACTCGCACCATACGACCTTCTTTCAAATCCTGAAAGAATAGATTGCTGGTTTATTATTTCTGCTGGTTTATTATTATTGCTGGTTTAGTACGTTTGAAATAAGTTGCTGGCTGAGACTTGAGAGCCTCTGTTTTCACGTGTACTATATACTTACAACTGACGGAGAAACGACAAATTTTCTGATAACAATATTTTCTTTCTTGACAAATGAGTCTAACATTACTGTACTGGGTCCAAACGACTGAGGTTGGGCTCTCTGGGTTGGCCAGAACATCGGGTATTCCTAACATGAAGGCAGAAATGTTAGTTATGTACATCTTCATCTTTATGGGGTAGGGGACACAACAGTGAAGAGAACAGATCCACTCGTCCCTTCCTGCAGCTACCCGGGATCCAAAGTTATGAAAACCTTAACAGTTAGTATAGAGCCAGAATATAGTATGTATTCCAAGCCTGCAAAGGCAGGCAGTGCAGGCTGACCAACCTCGTCACCTTCTCGTAGCTGATTTAACATGACTATTGTCGAGGACTTATGTTGAAGTACCATCCTCCAGAAATCATTAATTGTCTCCGCAAGAGGTGTTTGCGTTGCAATGAAGTATCTCTTGCCAAGATATCCCTAACGACGTTGAAAGACAAAAAGAATAAGAAATATGTCTTCTTGATGACAATAAAGTTAACAAATTGGCCACAAAAGCAGCCTTCGGCTTTGACAAAAATGTTTCCAACCTATACGTTGAGAATCACATAACCATGTATTTCAAAAACACATTGTCATTAATTATATAACACACTTACATCAACGTAACAAGCATTTATGTAGTCCGAGTTCTCAACATTGTCAATATGTTTGAGATATGGTCGATCAGATTCAGCTGGGAAAAATATGGTATATGAATTAAGAGATATGCTGGAACAGGCAATCGTATACTTTGTTATGTATTCAAATTGTAGAGTTGAAAAATTTGTTCTAAGTATGGAGCTTGGAAACTCATTTCTTACATACATGGATAAATTTCAGCCTTTCTGTTTTTCTTTCTGTTTTGGTCTAGAAGTGCAGCTTCACATTTATCTTTCACCAACTGTGGTGTGACTGTGTTCAAGCGCTATATAAGACATTAGAAATTACTGTCAATTTGTTTGTTGGGTTGTAGAATGAGTCTTACAATGATAGTACAGTACAAAGACGGCAACATCCCGTACTTAATGCGTTCTTCATACCTTAAACTTCTTGTCAAATCCTGTTTCGCCTTTGTCGTTTTTCTTCAACAAATTTTTAATCTCAAACGTAATCTGAGTTGCTTCAACTTCATTTGCTCCACAGTTGAGGTGATCAACGATTGTATCATGAATGAACACATATTGTTCCTGCAAAGTGGATAAGGGATGGGTAATGTAATGACCTTTGAGTGTGCAGGATTCATCTGCTGCCAAGTGAATTTGTACTTAGTATAGGGCCATGGCACATACTACTGACTCGCTATTTGTTATTGGAATGTCACAGACTTGCGAGAGTTCTGAAGAAAACTTTGATTCCAAACAATCTGATAAATGCTTACCGCAGTTTGCACCATGTTGGCACGTCTTGTCCTCATGTCCTTCACAAAACCAAAGATATCTATGGTATCTTTCTTTTCTTTGTCAAGATCATCCAAAATTTTGTCCACAGCGATGAACACTCCCGAACGACCTACCCCAGCACTGTGAGGAAAATGAAAATACAATCTTTTATAACCATATTCTTCTTATATTTTCGTGATTTGCTTCCCCTATTAATCTATCTTTCAATTCTCTTGTCCTTTCTTTCTTCCTTTTTGTCTTCGCTACATTAATCGTTTTCCTGTTCTTCCACCCCTGCAGGCCCTGCTGTCTTTCCTGATGTATCCAATGGATTGTCACCATAGCTTACCTGCAATGAATCACAGCTGGCCCAGTACTAGTCTCGTGAAAAGACTTAAAATGTCTTCTGAACGTCAAGATCTGTGTTGGATAGAGAGGAACGCCGTAGTCTGGCCATGACACGAAATGGTATTGTTGCACTTCATGCTGTTCACCGCCCTAGATAAAAATGTTTGCTTTGAAAACTTTATTTGGCAAACATAGATTGTGCTTACAGTATGTTCACTCCATCCATAATCAGCATAAATTGAGAACAAGTTCATTTTAAAGCTAACATTACCTTCTCGACGATAAAAGTCCGGGTAACATAATCAGCAAACGTTTTTGTCTGTTCAGGAGTCACATTAATATCTCCATACATACTGGCTTCTTCAGGCCAATATTTCTCACACTTTGTCTGTCAAGAAGAAAGAGAAGTGTAAAAAAGACCGTGTTCTTAATTCTTCACTATTTTGAACATATTTTCTTGATAGATATATTGAATTAAAGACGCTTCCTTAGGTTAAGAGAAGTTTAAGGACATTTAAGAAAGAAACCAAGGAGCAAGAGGCTTATTTGGTTTGGCCACGGCTTCCAGGAAAGGGGTGGGTTCCTGAAGGTGGGAGGAGAAGGCAGTTGTTAATTGGAAAATGCAATGGTGAAAAATGTGGAGAAAGAAGAAAGACGTGGAGCTTCCAAGGATGAAGCCTGTGGGGGATTTATGAGTTAACCGCTTGACGTGCTTATTTCTTGTTTAAGATTTAACTGAAGCAAAAAGTTATCTGCACAACCTTTCCCATCTCCTTCAATGTCGTCAACATGACAATAGTTGGACATTTGTGTTCAAAGATCATCCTCCAGAAGTCGTCCACTGTTTTGGGTTTTGGTCCTAAGAAAACAAAAACCACGTTGAACGAGATTGCTTTGGAAAGAGCAATATAGGAAGGATTTAGAATAATTTTATTGAACGAGTACCAAGACGCAGTATACTACGGAGTTTACAATGTCAACAGTTTGAGTTAAATGCGTCTTTTACACAGTACCTTGTGTCGCGATGTAATACTTCTCAGTCAATCCCTGCAAAAACAGTTATTAAAAAGTCATAAAAAATTATCAATGGTCAAACAAAATTTTTGAAAAACCTTCATGTGAACAATACAGTACTCTTCTCCATGTTTTCACCTACATCGATGAACGACGCATTAATATAGTCCGCCTTCTCGTCTCCAGACAGTATGACACGTGAGTGATTATCTGAAACAACCAAGAAACATATTAATCATTTGCATAAATGAACTTTATTTATTGGACATCGAAATATCAAATCTAACTTACATGTTACTGCGTTTCCGTATCTGTTTTTGGGAATGTTGAATGATCGCTTTGCGATATCCCAGTTGGAAATACGACCGGTCGGTAAGTCCTGAAATTCGAAACACAAGTATCAGAGATTTATTAAAGGCGCTGTGGTTTTTGTTTGAATTACTTGAAGAAACTACCTTGATATTACCTAGCAAAGACACTAAGAGCAAAAACCTCACGTCTGGACGTTAGCAGTACCTACTAACTTGTAATGAAGATATTTTGCTACAAAAGTTGAATAAAAAAAAACCGTCATTAGAGACGCACCTCAAAGTCCAGCTTGAATTCTTTGTTGTCGTTCTTTCTCTGATGGTTCACGTGATCGTTGAATTCTTCCACTGGAATAGGGTTGTGTACTCGCGCAACAATACCTGAAAATTAACGGCATTAGACGAACTATTATAGATAGTCTATTAAAAGTATCAGATGTGATGAATTTGTTTCCAAAGACTCACTTTCTTTGTTAGCATAAAAATCATCGGGATCTGTGTCGTTGACGTCTACCTCGACTCCATCATCAACTGTATGGTCACCATCATTAGCATTCTGTCTCATTTCAAAATCATTGGAAAATGCGTCATTCATCTCCGGGGGACCACTTCGTTTATCAACTTGTTCCTGATGTTGATAATCTGGTTGAGAGTGTTGCTTATCCTTTCGTCTGAAATATAGGATGACAAAATTTGAATCGCCTTACGAAGAAGATTATAGCAAAAAATGGGTGACAGTTGGTACACGGTGGATATATTTTATTCTGATTTTCAACGTGATTACCTTCTGAACATAATTATTGCCAGTATAACCAGGATAAGAAGAACACAGACGCCAACTATTGCACCAACAATAGCGCCAACTTTATTGCTATCTTTCCTGCTGATCGGTGGTAATCTGGTGGCCTCTGTTGATTTGGTGGTCGTTGTTGATATGGTGGTCACTAGTCAATTATTAAATTGAAACGTGGTAAAGTAAGTATTGCACTATAAGTCCACTAATTCCTTAAAACCCTTAAGCGTACCTGTCGTTGAAGCAGTTGTCATTTTTGCATTTGTTTTTGAAGGAGGGCTCCAATCTGTGGAGTAATAACTCTAGAATGACATAATAACGAACATAGCAATGTCATGGCTAAAATTCAAGTTGTCAGTGTGGTTGATGCGTATACTAAAGTGCTGTTTCATTGTTCGTCAGTTATCAACGTGGTGCTCATTTAAGATATTTTGTCAGTCAATAGTCCAGACAAATGTGCGTAGTCAGTTAACATCATTCAGAACCTTGTACCTTGTCAATGATAAAAATCCTTTGAAAAATACTGTAGTTAGTGCCAGGCTCCAACGGACCATTATAATAATCACTCGAGATTGATCTGCGTCGTCGTGATGTTGGACTGCTTGTATTTCTGCTGTCACCAAGTATAAACATTTTCCTATCCTTTGATGTTACTACTGCAGCGATATATGGTTTTGGATCAGTTAAATTATTTGCCTCAGCGTACGTTACGAACTCGTTGTTTTCATAACTTGCTGGAAGTCGACGTTGCTTCCCATCTTTTAATTTCAAAGCCACGACGTAAAAATGCCTAAAATAATATTCATATATGATAGATGAATATCAGATACACTACATGTACTCTTATGTAAAATTGGATTCCACCGTAGGTAGTCGTTACTGCAAGACGGTTTCTGTAGGACTTTTGTCTCTTTTGGGGGCTCATGTTGTGTCGAACCTTAGACTAGTGACTACTTAAGAATCTGAGACGTTTTTCAGAATCCATCTTGCAAAATACGGAACCTGATTATATGTAATACACAACCACCAATAAAATGCATCTAATCTTCAGATTCATTATTTCCATTGAAGTAACGTCAAAACGGAACTTACGTAAACTTTTGTGAGGGAATCTGCAACAGGAAAGTTAGTGTAGTTTCTGTTCCATTTGTGGGCATCATTGGTGGATCTAAATAGAAAAATATATCAATTCGGTAAATATGTAGCAATTATTTAATAAATCTAGAAGTAGAGAGCTGGAGTAAAGGTACATAATTAATTACCTAAGCTGAAATGAACATATATCAGATTTTGAAGCATTGCGCTGATTCAAAGTCAAAGTCAGAATACTTTATTTACCGAGGGTAGAAACACCATTACTGGTAACCCAGTTTGTTTTAAGTTTGAGTCATACAGATAACATGAATGGGTATGAATAAAGATACCAAAATAATCGAGATTGTAAGGCTTCCCTGCATAGAGAGAAGAACTTACCTCCATTGGTAAATTTCCCTTTACTTTCACTGTAGTTTCCAGAACCGACTTTAGTACTTGCAAGAACACGAACATAATATTTGGTTGAGTTAATCAAATTGTCGATGACTAACATCTTTTTCTCTGTAGTTTGATTTTTAAAGCAAGGTTTACTTTCTTCATGTGAGATACACACAGTATAATTGACGATCATGCCATTTCTTTTGTCTTTTTCAGGAGGTTCCCACGTGACAGATAATGATGATGAACTTTTTGCAGTCACTGTGACATTCAGTGGAGGACCTTCTGGAGCTAAAAATTGAATGAGATAATTTGGTAAGTTTGTTTCTTATGAAATTGAATAGTGTTTCGGTTAGAGATGTATGTGTGTACGGGGGAAGGGGGTGGAGGGACGGGAAATAACAATGCATGACATTTCTGCTGAATGTTAGCTAAAATGTGCTAGAATATCATGCGAGGTTGTTCCAATCTCTCATAGCCAGCATGCTAACCTCCCTAGGAAAACGAGCACGGCTATAAGATTTGCAAACAGAAACGTTTATACTGAGAAGAAATTAGTCAATCAATAATAGAAAATAAAACGAACATCATACTAATATCTTCTATAATGTGGACAACAGTTTCGTTAAAAGTCGTATAAAACCTCAATCTCCATCAACCAATCTAAAAAAACACTTACTGATTTTGGGACAAAGGATGGAAAGTTTCACACCCAGAGTAACATACATATTATCCTATGAATTGTCTACGCGTTTATCCAATTCTTACCGTCTTCAGATGTTTTGAACGAAGTTATTGTGTCTTCACCAAGACCATTTTGATTTTCAGCAGCGACTGATATTTCATATACAGTATATGGTTTGAGATTGTCTAATTTGTATTCATTGACTTTATCTATGGTAATATTCTGGGTGGGAGAGTTCTCTTTCTTCAGTTTAATCCAAAATCTTGCAAGAACTCCATCTCCTGTGTTCTCTGGGTCTGCCCAAGATATGTCAGCACTTCTTGACTTGATGTTTGTAACCGTGAGGTTTGTAGGTTTATCTGGAAACAGAGCTAGAAAGAAAGAAAGAAATCAAAGTGTAAGATATATTACTTGCATCTGTATATGCCAGCTGGATGTATACGTCGTGCTAGGAAAGAAATTTTATCGATAATAAGAATAATACTGTTATATACTGTAGTTATATTACTATTATATGCTAAAGATAACACCAGCTGATGATATACATGGGAGCTTGTCAACAATTCCATGCAACGAAAAATGAGTAGTCAACTTATTTTATTTTATGGAAACTATATAGGCTAGAATTATCAATAAATAAATATAATAACTTACTAGCACCACAGATCTCGATTCTCATACACGGTTCACCTTCATAAGTTAATGGAATAAAACGTAAAGCTCTTGTCGTTATGCCTACAGGGAAATATTGTATGGCTTGCATCATTGTAAGCATCTTTGTTTCCCGTGATCTAAAAACAATTATGCAATAAAGAAATATTACTATTCTTTAAGTTATACCGTTTTCGTCGCATCACAAAAATATATCATAGAATCTATTAGCCTGAAAATAATGTAAATAGCAATTACCGCGTGGTTCCGAACTGATTTCCAGTTTATCAGTTCAACAGTGTGATTAAAATTGTATGTGGTCACCCATTTTGGGCTAGTAGTGTCACCAAATGTTACGAAATTATATATCACATAAACTCTTTGTAAGTCCACTTGAAGATAATATTTGCCATCCGAGACAGGAGCACACCAAGATCTATTACTAGATATTCTTCCATGAGAGGGACTGTGACGTTCTGAAGAAGCTGAGGCAGTGATGACGAATTCGGAAATTTTTGTTTATCTTCTAGCAGAGGTCTGTCACAAATAAAACCTAAAATATAAGAAATAAATGTTAGTTCTTTATCTTCTCTGCTTTCTTCCGTTCGTGTATTTTTTCTGTGTAAAACTTACATTTTATGTAAGAAATCTCAGAACAACTTTTGTTAGAAATGATAAAGGAACATTGAGATAAGTTTTTCTCTCCACCAGTACAGTTTATACTTCCAGAAAATATTGCATCTTGGTTTGATGGAGGAGGGGCTTTACTAGCATTAGACGCCATTCTCATGTAACCCAATTGACGACAAACAATATTCGCGGCCTCGTTCGTTAAGCTTTGCCAACAAACATTCTTGGTCCCATTATATTTAGTCGTTATCTGTACAAAACCTTCATTTGGTAAAGTTGAATACTTCAAAGACACGCCATCCACTACAAACACAAAACGATAGTGAGAAATGTGAACATTAAGTCAAGTTTTGAGCTTGCTCTAGGTATTTTGGAAAGATAACAATAAATCAATATAATTGTACATCTATTTTAGTGTGGAGCTCTAATAACGATATTCCAATAACAGTATAAAGTTTTCTATAAAATATCTTTGATGGTCAAGAAACAATTCTCCTGACACGATTCGATCTTCTCGGCTAGCTGGACCTAGCCTGTGTACAGCCGTAAATTCTCCCGTAATTAACGGGAGCATTATAGTTAATTACAGGAGAATTTACGGCTGTACACAGGCTAGCTGGGCCCGGCCCTGCCCATATATGAACAATCCCTTAGAGTTATACTCAGAGTATGTAAGCAAATTAACTTAGTTTGGCTTAATACCGGTTGTAGTCAACCCTCTTGTGCAACTTATCAAAGGCAATCAAACGTACCACAAAGATCTGGTGTTGATGTAACCAACCAAATGCGTATTAGACTACTGACAGCAGTGGCAGGTAGCAGTAGTGGAAGTCATATCTGAACCTCTCTAATGTCATTAGCCATACATACCACAAATTTCTTTAGAAGGTGTTGGAGTGTCAATACATTGATATTCAAAGTAAAGATAGTTTGTCAATCCAGGACAAAGATCACCAGAGAATAAGGTTTCATTCACAGTTATACTACACTCATGTAGACCATCACATTGTTTCTTAACAAGACATGTTACATCAACTTCACAACTATAATCATCACTCAAACCGCATGTCTTTGTGTCAGACAATCCACGGTACGATGCAGTCTTGACCACCATGTACTGATCTTTAGGACAATTGGTGTTGTTTGTCATCTCACCATGACATGTCACTGAACCTTGAAGAGAGTAAAGTTTTTTGTTTCGTTAAGCGCACTGCCAACATGTAGGACAATGGTATTTTTGGCAGGATTGATTGACAAATTACATGCTGTTATTAAAAACAGAAAGTGCACATATTTACAATATACTATGTAGTATGTAATCTATTTTACACAAAAAGATTATTGCAAGTTCCAAGTAAAGCATTCAATCTTTCATAGTTCGCCTCACAATTGTTCGTGGATGTAAAGATTGCGAGGTCCATATCTGTAGTTCCACTGCTTTTCATATATTGTTTACAACGGTTGCAGAAATCACTATCTGGCCATCGTATCAGGATATTAGCCATAGGGCGTGGCACGTCCAACTTTATGGACATGCATGTTTACGTGAATCTCTTTGGATGGTGTAAAGCCTTTCTGGAATCTTGCATATTATTAGTTTTATTACTGTATATTTTTCAGGCTTATGATTAAGAGAGCGTTACGAACATGCTAAAACATGCACATCAGATGTTAGGCAAATAGGCTACTATTTTTTCTCGAACTGTTTCCAATTTGACTATCAGTGATTATTGGTCTGTTTACACTTGCAGTTTTTGCTGCGATTCCCAGTGCGATTTTCGTCTTCTGATGGATGTGAACGAGTAGATGAGTTATGAATATCCTGAGTATAGGCACCTTTATCTGAACGTTGATAACTCAGCACAGTGTAAACTGGTCTTAAGAATATTATAATGCAGGTACTGACGACTGTAGACAGCTGTGGTGTAAAGGATGTACAACTACATGAAGTTGCTCACTAACTTCTCGACGAAGGGCCTTCGCTCGAAACATCGAAGTTCTGTTTGTACATTTTCAGGTTGTTGTTCACTCTTTACACCACAGACTGTCTTTTATCGTCTCTATCTACACACTAGCACCGGCCGTTCAAGATGCGAGCGACCTTTTAAAGCATATAGGACGGTAACGTGACGGCGAACAAACTCGTTGAACCAAATAATTTCAGAAGAAAATTTGTTGTCAATTATCCATCGTATGCAAAATAATACATTTTAAAAATTGAGGTTAACACAGGATTTGATTGAAACAGAGCAACGGCGACGTCTAAAACGTGGGTTCTGCTAATTTTCTTGTATTAATATGATATTAATAGCCATCCTCGTTGCACTTTCGACAGTACTGTTGACGTTCTTAATAATTATAAAAGTAGTTCTTTATAATTATAAAAGTGTAAAATTTAAGGATGTTTCTTGGCACGTCCCCGTACTCGATTAACAGCAGCGAACTTAAGCAAAGCTTAATCTAGTGCGGGGACGTGTCAAGAAACCGCCTTAAATTTTACACTTTTATAATTATAAAGAACTTCCGTATTAAGAACTTCAACAGAGCAGAACGAAAGTGCAACGAGAACGGCCAACAACATCATATGAATGCAAGAAAACGAGCAGAAATTATCTCACGGACGTTTTAGACGTCGCCTAAAGATGTACCAAATCTACGACGCGGACGTGACATAAAAACCCGTTGCTAATGTTTGGAATCCAGTTTTATTTTGCTTCACTAGTGTGTCTCTGACTGTGTTTATCAACTGGAGGCCAATTCTGGAGGCCATAATTTTTATCCGTGTAATGAAACTGTGGGAATAGTTACAGTTTTTTATCACGTCTTGTATACAACGCTTACATTTCAAGCTGGGACAACAGCTATTTTAAATTGGGTCCTAGAACTTTCTCAGTCATAAACCCAGTGTTAATTTTTATCCTTAAACTGTATTATTTTCATACGATGGATAATAGACGACAAGCTTTCTTCTGCAATCAGTTGGTTCAACGAGTTTGTTTGCCGCGTCGCGTTCCCGTCCTACATGCTTAAGGTCGCTACTGTGTGCACACGGTGACGTTTTCGAGCATTTTCATTTGTGTTTTCACGCTAAAGAGGATGTAAACACTTTCGATTTACGACAGACGTTGTAGTTTATTTAATATATTGGAGTTTCTTTTTGACCGTGTGAATAGGGCGTCAAAACGATTAAAGGGACTAAAACGTTTTTGAAAACGCTGGAAAACGACGCCCGTGTGCACATAGCCTAAGCCTTGATTAACTTTTGCTTTTATCTCTGACGGCTGCAGTTCAGACAAAAAATGTAGCCGAGAAACTTACCAAAATTAAAACGTCTATTCTCTGCATCGCTACAATCTGTCAATCCGATGTAAGGATCTATTCCTTGATTTTTAATTCCGGCATGTGTTTTAGGGATTGCACATTGAGATTTATAAACTAAACCTCCCCAAGAGGTCTGGGTTATAGCATGTTGCTTATTACAATTATTTGAAAAATCTGGAGTAAGGAGCATATACATCACAGGAGTATTAGAACCAGTACCACCCCTAGATGCTACCTCGAAACATCCCTTTCTTTCCAAATTGAACATGGCACTATTATCACGAAACCGACACTGAGCAGCTGGATCCAGGCAGTTGTTGGAAAGTTCCACAAAAGTTAAGCTTCCCCAAGACTCGTCCGTCTGTATTGTTCTTGTGACATTAATACACTTCCCTGTCTGCACATGTTTCACAAAGAAACAAGCAGCGCCTGGAGAAATGGGAAAAAATAACTGCAAACTAAATAAATTTCCTGTAAGTAATGAATAATGTGAGGGGAAAATCAGAAAAAGAAAGATGTTTTTGTCAAACAACATTTCTTAGACATTGCCGAAACAAAATTTCCTGCGTGCATTTGGAGCCGCTGGTTGCAAATAGTTGTTGGAAAATTGTAGAAATGTTAGGTTTCCCCTCGTTGTGCTTTTTTACTGTATTTTATCTGTCAATTTCCATTTTCTTATCATTACATGTTTCATAAAAAAACCAACGGTACCTGGACAATTTTTTGGAAGAAGTTTTTTGTCAAACAATATTTTTATATATGTCAAACAATATATTTATGTATTATATACATGTAGTTCTCTGCTTTGCCGAAATAAGATTTTTCTGCATGATAATATCGCGCTGATTAAGATCCAAGATCACGTGTCCAAAGCATGACGGAATAGGTAAATACCAAGGATTTAAATCTCTCCCCCCCCCCCAAAATTTTTTTTTTCACATTTGCATAATGTCATAAATTGCATCTTTGGGCTTGCTCCGTCCCCTTATTTTTTGCAATGGATTTTCTCTGGTGATAAAGGCGTGTTTCTGCAGAAAAAAAAAACAATCAAAACGACCTTATATACACTATAAATGGGGGAGAATTTTTCTGCGTGAATACTAAATGGTAATCAGGATAGTCAAATGTACAAACAGCACAATCCAAGCGCCAAAACGGGAATAAGATATTTTATAGGGTGAAATGTAATACTCCTAGGAATTGCGAAAATAAAAAGGAACTATGGTCATAGGCTACAGTATACCTAAACAATTAAAAATATCAAAATCTGGTGTACCCATCTTGCTGTTCGCGCTTGGAATGTACAATTGACTATGACAATCTTAATTGAAACAGCTGTATCTCTTTCCTTCTCCCCGTGGGGAGTGAGGGTCAGGTTATCAATGTGTTTATACGATGATATACATAAAAGTGTACATGTATGATGGTGATTCAAGGATGACCGTATGATGAAACATTTAGAAATAAAGTATGTTTCAGACTTGGGTTGCAAGGTAGACCGAGTAATTTTGCCGTAACAAAATGAACCTTACATTCATAACCAGTCTAGTGTATAATCAATGCGTCAAATTAATGCCAATCGCGGAAGTAAATATAGGTTTTACATGTAATAACTCGACCCTCGCAATCTGTGTCTGAAGTGAAACATGGTTGAAATCTCAAGAACATTTCAGTTTACTAGTACAATATTTTGATATACTATGAGATAAATGGTATTCTTAGACTTAGGGCATATCAAAGTTCATATACTAGTTTGATTAACTCTTTGTTTTCTTAATATCTTCTTCATATGCATGTATTAACTATAAGTATACACAATGCTCACGCTATATTATGTTTGACAGTTTGTCTATATTACAATATACGTTAGAGGGCTGTATGTTAGAAAACTTTCATGGCTATAATACATACATTTCCCTCGTGAAGTAAAGTATTATGAGATGTGAAAATGGAAGACGACATAAATGTAGACTGCATGTAGTGTGGTGTAGAAGTATCAAACATGACATTGACTGGTGAAACTTTTAGAAATATAGTATGTTTTAGACTTGTACTGCAGGGTAGACCGAGTAATTTAGCCGAATAGCCGTAACAAAACGAACCTTACATTTATAATCAAAGTCTAGTTTATAATCAATGACAAACGAGGAAGTAAATATATGTTTTAATAACCCGAGTACCAGACACTCGGAATTAGGATCTAAAGAGTAAAGTGAAACATGGTTGAAATCTCAAAAGGCATTTCAGTTTACTAGTACAGGAGCAATATTCTAATATACTTGCATTTCACGAAGGAAATGTACATATTATAGCCATGAAAGTTTTCTAACATACAGCCCTCTAACGTATATTGTAATATAGACAAACTGTCAAACATAATATAGCGTGAGCAGTGCCAGTGTTTATAGCTAATACATGCATATGAAGATGATATGAAGAAAACAGCGAGTTATATGATCTTTGATATGCCCTAAGAATACCATTTATCTCAGGTTTACTGCGACTAAGACGCCGAACTAACATAATTATACATGCACGATGCATCGGCGGATTAATTTAATAATTGCATGTATCATCATATCATGAACGATTAGTTTTACCACTTACCTAGACTTGCTCCAAGTCGACCTCCAGGGACACGCGCGAGAAAAGAACGAACGCGAGCGAGCGCGAGCGACGAAGTCGCGAGCGCGAGGGAGGTATATCATATTACTTTCAAAAATTCATTCGCATAAATAAGGACGTATTAAAGGCGAGGGACTTTGCGAAAGTCTACCACTTACCCTGCACATAAAGGAAAATTACAATGAATTTCAGGAAACCCCACATACAGCATTTAGAAAACATCTTCTTAACTGAGGAAAGGCTTTACATTTGCCGCAGTAACATGTATACGAATGTCTTGGAGAGTATTGTGAGAAGGCGGAAGACGAAATCTGAATCAATGCAGCGTCACTGAAGCTAAGACAAATATTCATAGACCACAGCAGGAAGTCTGGGGTGCTTTTGAAATTGGAGAAAGACAAATATCAAACATTCGTTCAGAGTTTAGGTTTGTTTATTGGTAAATTACTGTGGAAAATAAAACTACGAATTTAAATAACAAATTGAAATTGTGTTGCGATTAACATTTCTATATAGCACATATGATCAAATGTCCTTTACATCAAGTATTTAATACGCTTGCCTAATATGTTACTTACACAGGAAAAAACTCCTAGCCTGTAACAATGTTGTTGAAAACAGGCCTGAACAATACTTTGCTGCCCATAGTGTTCCTGGTTGTCAATAATATTGTTCACCTGAACGATACTGAACAATATTGTTAACAACCATGCAGGAACAATATGGGCAGCAAATTATTTTTCAGGCCTGTTTTCAACAACATTGTCATTGTTACAGGCTAGGCGTTTTTTTGCAGTGTACTTAGCCTAGACTATTTTATCTTTACAACAATTGTGATATTACCCACCCTGTTCAACTTTCCCTGCGAGAAGAACCCAGAGAAAACCCGCGACTTTCGGCAGAGCTTTGATTGACTCTTTTCACATGAGTCCGTAGCGAGAATCAAAGCACGAACTCAGAGGTGAAGGCGCTTGCTTTGACAACTGCACAACCAAAGCCCCATGTTTTTTTAAAACAGAAACTATAATGAACAGTTATGTTGCTATTAAATAGGGAAATGTGCATGTAAATACTACCACAGTTAATATTAACTGTGATAATACAAACGGTTAAACTGCACCTCGTGTGTACATTTGGGGTACAATACAATTTAAAATCTCTGGTTTATATGATGGTCGCAAAGGTTTTCAACGGGAGAACCCTTTTACTTCCTCCTAAGCTACAATCATGCATTTTTTTGCATTTATGGGTTTAGTGTGATGATCTACAAATGTTTACAATAATATGTTAGAGAGTATGTGTGTATATTGATACAATTTCACAGCTTCATTGCCAGTTTCAAATAAGGATCATCCAACGAATGAGGTACTGTAATTTTGGACTTCGGATGTGAAGTTTGAATATTCATTGAATGATCTCAACACACTTGTGACTGCATCATAACACAGCTTGAATTGAGCCTGAGAAGTAAAAAGCACAATTAGTTACTCATTTGAGCGCCAGTGTTCTCCAAAGCCGGTTTTTCACTAGGCGGAATTTTGCATGCGGAGCGGAATTTTTCTTTCTCTTGTGATTACTTAGAAAATGAAAGACAAAGAAAAATTCCGCGTTGTGAAACTGAAACCGGCTTGACGAGTAAAATCGTCTGGCATTAGACAATGTGACTTAATTTGGTCAAAGGTGACCCCCATTGTAAGTAGTACTTATATAACATTAACAGTTTGAATTCCTTTAAAGGTCTAAAGACTGTAAATATTTTCTCATCATAACTTACCGCTGTTTCAACAAACTGTGGGCGCTTGGTGCGGATCAATTTAACACATTGAAAGACGTCAATGACTTGAACAACTTTCACTCTGTCCACAAGATTAGAAATTGCGATGTAGGTTCCACTTCTTCCCGCACCATCACTAGAAGAAAAAAGATAGGCGTTCAGACATGAGTAAGAGAAAGTCTTCAGTCCTGATACTCCCAAGGTGCGATTAATCACTTACTTAAGGCCCGTTTACACGGGCGATTTTTGCTGCAATTTTAGTTGCGATTTTCTCCTTTTGGAGGATGTGAAGGAGTTGATGAGTTATAAATGTTCCAGGTTATGAAATCCCATAACAACATGATTAAGTAATCTACTCCTTCAGATCCTCCAAAAGGAGAAAATCGCAACTAAAATCGCAGCAAAAATCGCCCGTGTAAACGGGCCTTTACGTACGTACCGGAGGTACGCCAATATTACGGTCTATAGATACTTCTTTGTTTTCAACCAAGTACCACGTATATATACGCGGAGCTCTGCTAAGTGTCCGACATGTCCGCATGCAATATGACTGGTCTGATGGAACTAAGGAGTCTTGGACTTGATTCTAGTGTCTGTGTATGCAATTGTCGTCCTTCTCGTTTCAAACTCGTAGTTTCAAGTTCCTGAATGAATACCTTTCAAAAACCTGTACTTTATGTGCATCATTCTTAAGTTTGTATCAGCTCAAGTATACCAGTCAGGTACGACTAAAAATCTTGAATTATCTGCACTCTAACTTCTGCGCAGCTGCAGTAGATTCAGTCAAAACCACAAATAACTGATATTTATTTAACTAGTTGATTGGTAGATTGAATGATTAAATATTTAGTGATGATTCCTAATTAACTGATTCATTCATAATTCCTTGCATAAGTTGATTGATTGATTAATCAAGTTCAGTTTTAATCCATAGTTAGTGGTTAATTGGTACATTGAAAGACGTCAATAACTTGAACAACTTTCACTCTGTCCACAAGATTAGAAATTGCGATGTAGGTTCCACTTCTTCCCGCACCATCACTGGAGGAAAGCAGTTCATTCCTTAGATTGATTGGAAACTATTTGGCTGATTGATTCTTAATTAACTGGCGATTCATTGACGGTCTTTTTATTTGATTTATTAAGTCGGTTAATCATTACCTGCAAATGATAGTGACAGGTCCTTTTCCCTCTGCCGCTCTCTGAGATTCTTCAACTTCAGACAAAATTTTCGCAATATCATCAACATCTTTTGGCACTCCATGGTCTGGCCAGGACATGTACTGAATCAATCGCACCATACGACCTTCTTTCAAATCCTGAAAGAATAATTTGGTATAAGGTTAATTTATTACTCCAAGCATCTGTTCGCCCAAACGTCAATGACAGAGACTTGAGATCCTCTATTTTCAAGTCCATACTTACAACCGACGGAGAAACAACGAATTTTCTGATGACAATATTTTCTTTCTTGACAAATGAGTCTAACATTACTGTACTGGATCCAAACGACTGAGGTGTAGCTCTCTGAGTTGGCCAGAACATCGGGTATTCCTAAAACGAAGGCAGAAATGTTGGTATGTACATCTTCATCATCAGTTTTACCAAGGACACCACAGTGAACGAAATAGATCTACTGGTCCTAGTTCCCATAGTAACCCAGGATGCCCAAAGGCTGGACATCACAGTTCTAAATTCCAAAGACCTGTGCTGCAAGGAGTGGGTAGCTAATTATGAAAACCTTAACAGTCGGGCAGAGCCAGAATATCTATGTATTCCAAGCCTGCAAAATCAGGCAGTGCAGGCTCACCAACCTCGTCACCTTCTCGTAGTTGATTTAACATGACTATTGTCGAGGACTTATGTTGAAGTACCATCCTCCAGAAATCATTAATTGTCTCCTCAAGAGGTGTTTGTGTTGCAATAAAGTATCTCTTGCCAAGATATCCCTAATGAGGTTGAAAAACAGAAAGAATACGAAATTTGTGTTAACTATAAAGTTAAAAAAAATTGGCTACAAAGGCAGCCTTCGGCTTTGACAAAAATGTTTCCAACCTATACGTTGATAAACACATAACAATGTATTTCAAAAAGATATTGTCATTAACACACTTACATCAACGTAACAAGCATTTATGTAATCCGAGTTCTCAACATTTTCAATATGTTTGAGATATGGGCGACCAGATTCAGCTGGGAAAATATGGTATATCAATTAAGAGATGTACTGGAACAAGCAATCGTATTTACCTATTGTAAAGTTGAAAATTTGTTCTAAATATGAACTTGAAACTCGTTTCTTACATACTTGGATAAATTTGAGACTGTCTGTTTTTCTTTCTGTTTTGGTCTAGAAGTGCAGCTTCACATTTCTCTTTCACCAACTGTGGTGTGACTGTGTTCAAACGCTGTATAAGACAGTAGAAATCATTATTAATTTGCATTGTGGAATGAGTCTTAGTACTGTACAATTGTACAAAAATATAGCACTAACATCGCGTCATTCGTACCTTAAACTTCTCTTCAAATCCTGTTTCGCCTTTGTCGTTTTTCTTTAACAAATTTTTAATCTCAAACGTAATCCAAGTTGCTTCAACTTCATTTGCTCCACACTTGAGGTGATCAACGATCGCATCATGAATGAACACATATTGTTCCTATAAAATGTATATGGAAAAGACGAGATTATGCTGCATCAAAGTTTTGTTGTCACAATCGTTAATGCGTGTGTCTTTCATCTCAGCAACCGAGGATTGATTCTAGTTGTATGAAGTTGTCTGACTATATTTTAGCGTCAGTATGCTTCAGTAATGTAATGATCCTTATAGTATAGAGATTGCTAAAGCGATACCAGGATTCGTCTGCCTCCAAATGAATTTCCACTTAGTGTGGGTCCCTGTCCTTGGGCACGCGCGCACACAACTCACTGGTCATTTGTTATTGGCTTATTGTTATTCGTTATGGACTGCGAGAGTTGAGACGTTATAGACTTGCGAGAATTCTGAAGAAAACTTTGATTCCAAACAATCTGACAATTGCTTACCGCATTTTGCACCATGTTGACACGTTTTGTTCTCATGTCCTTCACAAAACCAAAGATATCGATGGTATCTTTATTTTCTTTGTCAAGATCATCCAAAATTTTGTCCACAGCAATGAAGACTCCTGAACGACCTACCCCAGCACTGTGAGGAAAATGAAAATACAATCTTATTATACAGTATCCTATTTTTCTTGCTTTGCTTCCCTATTAATCTATCTTTCAACTCTCTCGTCCTTTCTTTCTTCCGTTTTGTCTGCTACATTAAACGTTTTCCTGTTCTTCCACCCCTGCTGTCTTTCCTGATGTATCCAAATCACTTTAACCATGGCTTACCTGCAATGAATCACGGCTGGCCCAGTTCTAGTCTCGTGAAAAGACTTAAAGTGTCTTCTGAACGTCAAGATCTGTGTTGCATAGAGAGGAACGCCGTAGTCTGGCCATGACACGAAATGGAACTGTTGCACTTCATGCTGTTCACCACCCTAGATAAAAATAATGTTTCCTACTTTGAAATCTTTATTTGACAAACGTAGATTGTGCTTATGTTCGTTACATTCCAATAATGTGCATAAAGTTTGGAAGTAAATTAATGTAAAAACTAACATTACCTTCTCGACGATAAACATCCGAGTAACATAATCAGCAAATGTTTTTGTCTTTGTGGAAGTCACATTAATATCTCCATACATACCAGATTCGTCAGGCCAATATTTCTCACACTTTGTCTATCAAGAAGAAAGAGACGTGTAAAGAAAGACAGTGTTCTTAATTCTTCACTATTTTGAACATATATTGACTTGATGGATGAATTAAAAAGATGGTTCTTTATCAAGGTTATGAAGCCAGACGTTTGACAGAGAAACTGAGGAGTAGGAATTACGAATGTTCATGTTTTCAGAATGTTCCAAGAGAGGAATGGGAGGGGACGTTTTAGTTGACAAGAACATGCTGCTGAAGCGTGTGGAGAAGCAATAAAAAAACATAGCCACGAAATGAACTGAAACTAGCCTAGGGCATGGAACAGGATTAACCTCTCTACGTCCTTAATTCTTGTTTAAGATTTAACTGAAGCAAAAAGTCTTTTATACATAACCTTTCCCATTTCCTTCAATGTCGTCAACATGACAATAGTTGGACATTTGTGTTCAAAGATCATCCTCCAGAAGTCGTTCACTGTTTTGGGTTTTGGTCCTGAGAAAACGAAAGACATGATGAACGTCACGAAAGGGCTCAATATTTTTTTTATATGAAACGATTTGTTTAATTGTTGGACGAGTAAAAAGACTCAGTACATATACTAGTGCTACAGTGACACGGAGTTTACAATGTCATCAGCTCGAGTCAAATGTCTTTTACACAGTACCTTGTGTCGCGATGTAATACTTCTCAGCCAATCCCTGCAAAAACAGTTGTTAAAAAGTTATCAAGGGTCAAACAAAATTGTTGAAAAACTTTCATGTTTGCACTTACATCGATGAAGGAGGCATTAATATAGTCAGTTTTCTCGTCGCCAGATAGAACGACACGTGAGTGATTATCTGAAATAACCAAGAAAACATGTGATAATCATTTGCTTAAAAGAACTTCATTTATCAAATCTAACATACATGTTACTGCGTTTCCATATCTGTTTTTGGGAGTGTTGAATGATTGCTTTGCAATGTCCCAGTTAGAAATACGACCGGTTGGTAAGTCCTGAAATTTGAAACACAAGTATCAGAGATTTATTAAAGATACTGTGGTTTCTATCTGAATTACTTGAAGAAACTACCTTGACATTCAGTCATTAGCGACGCACCTCAAAGTCCAGCTTGAATTCTTTGTTATTGTTCTGTCTCAGATGGTTCACGTGATTGTTGAATTCTTCTACTGGAATAGGGTTGTGTACTCGCGCAGCTATACCTGAAAATGTTTAAGGTTAACGGCATTAGACGAACTATATAGACAGTCTATTAAGAATATCAGCTATACCTGAAAATGTTTAAGGTTAACGGCATTAGACGAACTATATAGACAGTCTATTAAAAATATCAGATGTGATAAATTTATTCCCAGAGACTCACTTTCTTTATTATTATAAAAATCACCAGCAGCAGAATTTGTTTTGTTTTCCTCAACGTTTGCCTCCACTCTGTCATCTCCATCAGCTGTATCGTTAGCATTCTGTTCCACTTCAATAGAATCATTGGAAGCGAGAAATGCATCATTGATCACCGGGGGACCACTTCGTTTGTCAACTTCCTCATCCTGTTGATAACCTGGTTCAGAGTGTTGCTTACCCTTTCGTCTAAAATATAGGATGACAAAATTTGAATGGCCTTAAGAAGAAGTATGTAGCAAAAAGTGTGACAGTTGGTACACACGAGGCTGGATTGGCTAGACATGATTACCTTCTGAACATAATTATTGCCAATATAACCAGGATAAGAACACAGACACCAACCACTGCACCAACAATAATGGTAACACTGCTATCACCTCCACTGCCGTCTGTGAGGGAATAAAGATAGCACAGTAAATTCCATTCCTCAACTTTAGGAGCGTATTTGATAAGATATGGGCATTAAGGGACCCAATTCCTGTTCGAGGTTTAACTATTATGTAATCCTTTTGTTTATCTAGTGATGTCTAATCAGGAGTAGTGAAGCGTGGTAAAGTGAGATATTATCACTGTAAGTTCCTACAATATCCCTAAGCGTACCTGTACCTGGTAGCGTTTCTTTTCCAACTGTTTTTGAAGCAGGGCTCCAATCTGTGGAGTAGTAATCATCCTGGAATGACATAATAATGAACAGAGTAATGTCACGGAGAGTTATTGGAGTCACTTATTTCTCATATGATGTCAGTACCAAAATGCTGTTTCATCGTTTGTCAGTTATCGATGTGGTTATCATTTAAAGTATTTTATCACTCGGTGATGAGGACAAATGTGCGTATAGTCAGTTAATACCGTCTAGAGCCTTGTACCTCGTCATTAATAAAAATCCTTTGAAAAATACTGTAACTAGTATCAGGCTCCAACGGACCATTATAATAATCACTCGATGTTGATCTGCGTCTTCGTGATGTTGGATTACTTGTATTTCTGCCATCACCAAGTATAAACATGTTTTCATCCTTTGATGTTAGTATTGCAGCGATATAAGGTTTCGGGTCGGTTGATTTTTTTGCCTCAGCGTACGTCACTAACTCGTTGTTTTCATAACTTGCTGGAGATCGACCTTCCTGTCCGTCTTTTAATTTCAAAGCCACGACGTAAAAATGCCTAAAATTATATTCATATGTGATATATGAATATCAAATACACTACAATGTATATGTACAAGTATAGGTAATCGTTACTGCCCGGATTTTCTGCCTTTTTGGAGCACTTATATTTCCGAACTTTCGCTATTTTCAAGATGTTTAAAAGGACGGCGAAAGTAGTTTTGAGTAGTGAAAACCATCTTACAAAATACGAAACCTGATACATGCCCAACTACCAAAAAAATGCATTTCCTGTGTTTCATCATTTCCATTGAATCAATGTAGTAACGGAACTTACATAAAATTTCGTGAAGGAATCTGTAGTGTGAAAGGTAATGTAGTTTCTGTTCCATTTGTGCCCACCTGTGGTTGTTCTAAATAGGAGAACAGAGAACAATTCGTTAACTATGTAACAATTACTGATTTAATAAAAGTAGAACTGAATAGATATCTAGAGGTACACAGGGCCTTTTTTAACATACAAGCTGGGGGGGGGGCAAATGCCCCCCCAGTCCCCCCTTGTGCCCCCCCCCCCACGAAATCAC
>CACRXK020003956.1:0-33795 GCA_902702795.2 Paramuricea clavata
TTCTTCTATTTCTCTTCTCGGTTCACCCCTCCCTTGTCCGACTTCAATATTCGGTTGACCAACTGCGTTGTCCTCCACACTCACATCACTTTCATTGTCGCTCTCCGAAAGTTCTGTATTCGAATTTCCAGTAAATAACTTGAAATGGGAACAGTTTCTTGTAACCTGGTGTTCCCCCGATGTGTTTGCTTTAATCTTGATAATATGGTATGGTTTAGAGTTAAACTTCGACGTTAATTTATTCCTCTTTTGCTGTCGAACGAGAACTTGATCTCCAACCTTGAAGTTTGGTTGTTTTGCACCACGACGTTGATCAGCATAGCTCTAAGATTTTGATTTTGTTGCTGCATCGGCTTCGTTTATCTGCTTGTTGACTCTTCTCATATTCACTCGACTTGGTTGTTGGGATAGTTTTCTGCGTATATTCCGACCAAAGAGTGCCGTGGCTGGGGGTACTTTGGTTGTGCAGTGAGGTGTTGCACGGTAATTCAACAAGAACAACTGTAACTCTTCTTTCCAATCTTTGTTGTCGATGACAGCAGTCTGGAGACATTTTGTTAATGGCTTCATAAAGTTTTCGGCTTCTGCATTGGCTTGCGGCCATAATGGCGTTATTTTGTGATGTGTGATGCCATTTGTAATCATGTAGTGACGAAATTCTTCACTTTGGAATGGTGGTCCGTTGTCGGAAATAATTCTTCTGGGCAAACCATGTGTCGCGAAGATGCGATTAAGAGAGGTTATCGTCGATTTTGCATTGGTGCTGCGAACGATTGCAACCTCAGGAAACCGTGTCCGTCCGTCAATTACTACAAGGAGAAGGTCTTTGCTAGATAAGGGTCCAAGAAAATCAACATAGAGTGTGTCCCATGCCTGTAAAGGAATTGGCAGAGGATTTAGTGGAGCGAGTTTCGCAGGTTGTCCTACCGACTGGCATGCAAGGCAGTCTTTCACTGCTTTTGCAGCTAATGCATCAATACCAGGAAACCAAACTTTTTCACGTATCAATTTCTTTGTCTTAACAAGACCTTGATGGCCTTCATGAGCTAATTGTATCACTTGTTTACGTAATTGTTTAGGGATAACTAGTCTGTTTTCTCGTAAAATTAGGTCAACATCCGATGTTAATGATAACTCATGTTGGATCTTTTTAAATGCTTTTAACTCGTCAAGGTCGATATCGGTATTATCGGGTTGTTTAGTTGCGAGTGAGTTCCATGTATTATTTTGGAGAATTTCAATCAAGGCTTGAAGTGTTGAGTCTTGCTTGACAGCTTTGCGTAATTGCTCAATACCTAATGCAATGGGAACTGCGTTCTGCGCGATAAAACGTATATGGTCATCAGCTAAGTTGGGCGTTTTGCAGGTGTTCGTATTGTAGTAATTTGGTAAAGGATGTCTGGAAAGATAATCTGATGGGTTTGTCGGTCCAGGGCAATATTTGACCTGAAAAGTGTAGTCTTGCAAGTGCAGACACCACCGTTCTAATCTAGCAGACGGGCGTGATCTAGAGTTCCAAAGGTTTGTGGTCAGTGATTGAAGTGAACTCGTGTCCATAAAGATAGAGATGGAACTGTTCAATACCAAACACAATAGCAAGGGCTTCGCGCTCAATTTGAGAATATTTACTCTCAGTCTCTGTAAGTGACCGACTGGCATATGCAATCACCTTAGAATCATTATGTCCTGGCGTTGTTTGTGTTAATATGGCTCCGAGGCCAAATGGTCATGCATCAATGTGTAATTCTGTACGTTTTCCGGGGTCGAAGTATGACATAGTTGTGTCTACAGTAAGCAACTGCTGAAGGGTCTCAAACGCATGTTGTTGTTTGGAAGTCCAAGTCCACTTAACATCTTTATGTGTAAGTAAGCGAAGTGTTGCTGAAATTTCTGCTAATTTGGGAATGAATCGGCCGCAATACTGAAGCATTCCTAAGAATGATCGTACCTCGGAGGCATTTTGGGGTACAGGTGCATCCTTTATTGCACGGACTTTGCTCGGACTAGGAGAAATACCTTCACTAGAGAAGTATAGCCGAAAAACTCTAAGTGTTTTTTATCAAACTCGCACTTTTCAAATCCAAATCGTAAGTTTCGCTCTTTGGCAACTTGTAAAACTTTACGTAATGCTTCGTCGTGCTCACTTGGAGTCTTGCCAAAAATAATTAGATCATCACTAATATTACGACAACCATAAATGCCATTGAAAACATTCTGAATTGTGTTTTGGAAAATTTCACTGGCACTGTTTGTTCCAAAGTTCAAACGCTTGAATTGGAATAACCCTTTCTGTGTGGTAAATGTTGTAATATACCGAGATTGTTTATCAAGTTCTAATTGGTGATATGCAGCTGTCAAATCTAATTTACTGAAATATCGAGCTTCATTCAAATCATTAAGAAGGTCCTCAATTGTTGGTTGAGGGTGCCGCTCACGTAAAATGGCTGTATTCGCTTGGCGTATGTCGACACAAAGTCTTAGTTTCTCTGGGTTATTGGGTTTTGGGAAAGCAACTATTGGACTTACCCACAATGTTGGTCCTTGAGCTGGTTCAATAATGTCATACTGTTGTAGCCTCTCCAGTTCATATGCAACTTTCTGACGGAGAGCAAATGGAATTCTTCTTGTGGGCTGTACCACCGGTTTTACATTTTTGTCAAATATGTAAATGAACTTGAACATCTTTCAATTTTCCAACCCCATGAAATACTTCATCAAATTCAGAAATTACAGGTCTTAAACGGTCAGGGAGTTTTTTGTGTTTTGATAACTGACTGAAGGTTGCAGGTTTGGTAGTTACCTTGTTTACTCGAATTGTCAGAAAGTTTAAGTCAATAGATGTCTTTCCACTCAGTAGACAACCAGTAGCATTCTTGACAACTATGATGGTGGCATAGGCAAGTCGTTTCTTCGATTCTAATACACAATGAAACTGTCCATTGGCAAGCAGTTGAAGTGGTGTTACAGCACCAAAGGCAAAAAGGCGTTTTTTTGACTTTGTCAGTTGGATTGAGGGGTTCTCTTTTTGAATATTGGCAAAAGTAACTTCATCGATTATATTGGCTGTTGATCCACTGTCAATTTGGAATTTAATAGTTGACTTGCCTGGTTTTACCTTTGCGTAGTAGGACTGTTTGTTCTGTTCCTTTGTATTGGTTGCATGTATGTTGAAGCTATACTCCTCACTGTCTGTACTGTCCTGATCATAATTTGTGCTTGGTGGTTGGGAATCTTGAGTTGTACTGTGTGGGTACTGTGTACAGCATTGGCAGAATGTTCATTTTGGTTTTGGTTTCTCGATTTGAAAACTCGTGCAAAATTATTGTACTTGGAACAGTTGTTACAGCGCTGTCCTTCAGCTGGGCATTTCCCGCCATTATGGGCCCATGTGCCTCCGCAACGAAAACAACGCTTCGTCGGTTGTGATGGCAGATTTTCTCGAATGGCAGGGTTTATAGTTGTATAGCTGTTCGTTTAAACCTGTTTCTAGAATTGGTATATCGCTTCGTTGGTCGTTCTGATTGGACTTTGTGAATATCGTCGCTCTCACGATTGCAGTATGATGTAGGGAATTCACGCGGTGCTGCTTCAATACCTTTAGCTTGTTTTCCTGTTTCGTGGATGGTCCTGACGTAGTCTAACAGTTCAGTTAATGACAAAGCTGGTGAACGGAACGAATATCGTCGCAGTTTCTTGCTTGTTGTCCCGAGTTTTATCTGCGCTTTGATTTCCTTGTCCTTGTTATCACCAAATTCACAGTATTTTGCGGCAATCTGTAAACGTGTGTGAAAGGCATCGACCGTTTCATGTATTTCTTGCTTCAAATTTCGAAACTTAAAGATCTCAAACGACACATTCTTTTTCGGCGTGAAATATTGGGTGAGAGCTTCGTACGCCTTCTTAAAATCTTTATCGTCTCCCTTATCTGGCAGCGTCTCAAATAAATCGTTCACTTCCTCGCCAACATAATGTAGAAGCAAAGCACGTTTTCGACTTGCATCGGTAACATTCATTGCCGTCATAAGGTTGGTAAATCGCTTCAAATATTTCTCCCATCGGGCAGCTAAATTACTTTGATCTCTTAAATTAAATTCCGGAAAAGTTGGCAAAGCAGTCGCCATGCTCGTCGTATAAAACTACTGAGAATCACGAATTATTTGACCATTCTCGTCGCCATGCATTATTGTATCTCTATATTTTTGTCTTCCATACACGTGACTTATGACTATATATCAATACTTCATATAACTAAAACATAATACTTTGCATCAGTATTTGGAACAGACAACTTATCTGATCAATCTGAAGAGCCATGCAAGTACTGACCCATTCATATACGAAGTAATTGTGAGTGAACTGGAAATTGAAACTTTACTTAAACTTCTTGATAGCAACAAAGCAACCGCGGTCCCGATGAAATGCCTCCATCCTTGCTCCCTCTCTTTACTTAACAGATCTTTACGCCTTGGCACAGTTCCAGAAGAATGGAAGCTAGCAAATGTTGTACCTGTATTTAAGAAAGGTGAAAAAGGTCATTGCGAAAACTACAGACCGATCTCACTTTTGTTGATTGTTTCGAAATAGCTGAACGTTGTGTATATATGAACATCAAGTGCCATTTGTCCCAATAATTAATCTCGTACCCAGAGTATGCCCGTTCGTCTGGGTACGAGATTAGTAAGTGTCAGCACGGGTTCCTTCAAGGTAAATCCTGTGTAACAAATCTTTTAGAGGCATTTGACCATATTGAGGATTCTGGACGACGAGGGACAGGTAGATACGATCTACCTCGATATGTCTAAAGCCTTTGATCGGATTAATCACAAGAAATTAATTAGTAATACTAAACTGAGAAATTAAGGCTTCGGTGGTAATTCACTAAAGTGGTTTCAGTCATACTTATCGGATCGTTGTCAGCGTGTAATGGTACTTGGTTGCACCTCAAACACACTTCCTATATCATCAGGTGTCCCGCAGGGCTCTATTCTTGGACCAGCGCTATTTTTGCTGTATGTCAACGATCTTCGTGATTCAGTAAAGACCAGCGAAGTAGCCATGTTTGCAGACGACACAAAGTTATTTTCATCTGTCAAATGCCAGGATGATGCTATGTTACTTCAAAGTGATCTTAGAAACTTAGAACACTGGTCATCTGTATCTGGTTTGACCTTTAATGAAAAGAAATGCAAGCAGCAACGAATAACAAGGAAGATTAGACCAATAACGTCAACATAACAAGCGATCACCAGTTAGACACAACTGACACTGACACTGACACTGACACTGACACTGACACTGACAGAGATCTCGGTGCATGTATATATATAATCAAACTCTACGTGGAAAACGCAAGTTCACCAACTGTTAGGTTACATAAGAAGAAATACTATATTCATCAAAAGTAAGACGAACATTGTATCTTGCACTGGATCTCATTTCGGGTATGCCTCCCAAGAAACTGATGTCTGCTACGATCATCATCCAGTAATAACGCTAAATATCTTGTTCGAAAATGTAAAACCAGTACCTACCAGCAGTCGGGTTTTTTTTTGTCAGAACGTCTGAACGTGTCCAATATGAAACACTGACAGGAACTGCTTCAATTTCTTTAGATCAGCCTTATACTGTAATGGAATATTATCATGAATCATTAGAAGTTAATTATAATCCTGATAATCCTCGAACATTTAAAACTATATGCCCGAAATGTAAGTTGTAACTCTGTACGAAGTCTTACATATATCCGATATCCTGCTGCTATTATAAACTAATATACCTGTAGTTTGTTCGAATGTTTGTTAGTCTGTCCAGTTGAATGTCTGTTGTTTGCTTGATTGTAACTAATTGGGCCCGCAGTAATTGGCAATAAGCTGTTGCGGTGACCTGGCCATAATATTTTTTTGTTATAATTTTTAATTGTTATTGTAATTTTATGCTGGCAAAGTTAATAAACATATAAATAGACAAGGTAGGCCAGTTGTGTGCTTGATTTACACAGTACAGCTCAAGTTGTAACTTGTAAGCATGGTGCATGCGACAGTTTTAGGCAAACGTTGTGTAGTGTCACAAGTCCTGTTAGATCGAGTCAATAGCTCGAGTCGAGTCACTAGCCGAACTTGAGTTGAGTCATGGAATTTGATCAAGTCCAACCCATACTTTCTGTCAACTGCAGTCTATACAACTAGCATAACGTGCAACGTGAGTCAGCTATCAGATGATCAGTGCATGCTCAGTATCGAGAAGAATTTCTTCAGCTCTTTCAGTCATTGTGTTTCCTGACCATAATATATTGTTGATGAATTCAATCTGAACATGCTGTTGCTGAGTTGACTCAAGTTATTTAGGGCAGACATCTACAAATCGACTCCGAGTCGACTTTGTTTGGGACTTTTGAGTGGAGTAATTCTTCGTAATGGACTCTAAATAGCAACTCGAGTTGATAACAACACTGCCTTCAGGTCTTAATTATTTCATTTATATATCCCAGGTGAACACCTTTGGTACTTTCAATATGATTCGTCTATCTGCTGAAGAGATGATGAACAATGAGCCAGATGAAGGAGGTGAGAGGGGAGTGATAATAAACACAGCCAGTGTAGCAGCATTTGAAGGTCAGATTGGACAAGTTGCTTATTCCGCATCAAAAGGAGCAGTTGTAGGAATGACACTGCCAATCGCAAGAGATCTCGCAAGACATGGGATTAGAGTAAATACCGTAGCACCAGGTAAAGTGTTTATTCTGATGTTATGATCAATTATACTCTGCTCTGTTTTTCTATATTGCGTTATGTAAGCTGTAAGTGCTCTTAAAAATTCCATTACATTTATATGTATTCTTTGGGGCGACGATGCAACTAATCCTGGTCCTTCAAAAACGCATAGAATGTATCGTTTTATGCACACAACTTACGTTCGTTTGGATTATCCACTGGTACGCTAGATGCATTGGTTTCGTTCATATAAACAGATACAAGATTATACCGCCCGTATTCTAAAAGCTCACTCACACTCACGCTCAATGAGTGGAGGTTCAATCTGAGCTTTTCTTGAGTGTCAATGCTGTTTTTGAATAGCTGGAGGGTTAGTGTCGTACCTTACTATGTGACTATTCACCCTCCAGCTATTCAACAACAGCATTGACACTCAAGAAAAGCTCAGATTGAACCTCCACTCATTGAGTGTGAGTGAGCTTTTAGAATACAGGCGTACGAGTTCATTACCTGGTGTAAAATATACATTGTTGTTTCTTGTAGGATTATTTTTAACGCCGTTACTTGAAGGCTTACCTGAGAAAGTGCAGAATGCTTTAGCGAAGAGCGTGCCGTTTCCAAACCGTCTCGGTGATCCATCGGACTATGCTCACATGGTCGCTGCGATTATTGAAAATCCCATGATGAACGGAGAGGTGGTACGGATAGACGGCGCAATAAGAATGCAGCCGTAATGTCTTGGAAACAATACTGATTTCAAATGCGCAGCTGTGCATGTGAAGATGTATTATTAAAGGAACTAGCAACAAAAATTGTGTTTTTCTAATTTGGAAGGACATTGAGATTTATTCACAAATTCTTTCTTCAAATATTCTCAAACTATCTTAATTTTTGAGATATTTGGAACCAAAACATTCTGGTATATCCCGCCCCATCTTGTTTTAATAGTTTTATAATTAGATATTTAGATCTAGTTAAAAGACACCACAACCCGGGTAAACGTTTTAAAACTAAATCAGTCGAATGCTTATACATAGCTTGAGCTTTAATTTAAAATAGACAGTATTAGAAAGTATAGCAGTTACCATTAAAATGACCTGAGAAATGAGAATTGCTCAAGATACAAAATAATTTTACCTTCGAGGGCTCTGCTTCGAGGGCCTGGTCACAGGTTACGGACCTTACGGTTGTGACGTCACGCATATCTGACGATGGATATAAATATCCAAGAAGTATTTTGTTTGCAATGAACTGAAGAGTCATACCTTTTATACCAAGAACAATAAAGAAAATCTGTAACTAGATGTTGAAATTCATTGAATTTCTCTTTCAAATGGGGGAAAATTAATTTTTATTGCTATTTCCATTTAAATGTTTTTTTTAATTCCACCTAAATGCAATATTCTAAGGATGAAGATTTTTTAATTTACAGTGTTTTGGTTGTGGAAAACACCGGTTCACGTATATTAAACAATTATTGGATGAGACTTGGTCAATGTTATGCGCCTCAGATTCGCTTCGACAGACAACAATGACGTCAGTCTGACTAATTCTTTATGTTACACCTGTTGTAGCTAAGTTAAGACTGGCGTCTGGTGGGAAAGCGAGATTTAAAGAGAAAATATAATATATGCCTGTGGAAGATAGTTTTGCACTGTTTCATGACGTTTTGGGTGCAACAGTGTTTTAGGACTCGGTCAGGAATAAAATCCGGGCCCATATGTATGAGCGTGCAAACTCGGCAATAATTTGTCCTTGGCTTTGGGGCTTCGACTTAATCTAAACCGCTTTGACGGCTTTGTTCTGGGGTGATGAGGAAAGGGGGGGGGTAGCCCGCGTGCAGGCCCAAGGGAAGAATAGTGGGCCTGCAAGCAAGGCCCGGTATTTTGTAAAACGTCCCTTTTCACAACACTCCCCATTCGCGCGTCAATTGTCAAAAAAGAACCAATGACAGCAACCCAAATATTAACGAACAAACTCGCATTAAAATGTTGCGGGGTTTTCTCTGCTTTAATATTCAAAATAGAAACAATGTGTAAATGGCTGTGTTTTAACTCCAAAAAAGCAAGCAACGCAGTCAGTAATTGCCAAATTTGCAAGTGCTCATTTTCAACTAAAATCGGAACAGGCAAATTAGGACGAATTTCAACAGAAAACCAGTCTCAAACTTCAAATCGTGAGGGAAGTCGTGCGACCACATTAGCATTTAAATGTGTGCTTCGCTGTCGCCGTTGTTATAAATAAATTGTCTCACTTATCAGATCGTGTGTGCAATTCTTGTTGGCGGCGGAAAGTACGAAATTTATTTCAGTTATTTCATTTGGTATTAAAGGACTGTACAAAAGAAGAGAGGGTTCAGAGTCCAGATCGTTTCGTTTCAAACGGCAATTATAATTACCGTCTTCTGTTTCGCTCTCTCAGCGAAGCCTTGCAAATCGCAAAGTGTTTCGAATAGGCTTTATACATGCAACTGCCTCTAAATCTTCACCGCGAAAAGCGCTGTTTTCTTCAGTGCAGAGTAAATCCATTTCCCGAGTCAAATCCGAGTCCGAGTCAGTCCCGAGCCCGAGTCAAACGCCCGAGTCGCGTAAAAAAAAGACGAAAGTGAAGAAAATTCACAGTCGAATAGGGTTAGGAGCCAGACTGCAAAGTTTGGAAATTGCGCGCGGAAGATTTCGAAAATTTAATAGTAAATATATAGAAAGCATCAAGAATGCGCGCGGAAGATCTTCCGCGCGCGGTGGAGAAAATGCAGTCTGGGTTAGGAGTAGGTTTAGGGTACTAAGTCATTTTACCGACAAAGACAGTTAAACAGTGACTCGGACATTTGACTCGAACTCGGATTTGAGTCGGCCAGTAACCGACAAACTCCGAAATTGAATAAAATTCACAGTTGAATAGGGTTATGGTAAATTAGGAGTGGGATTATGGTTAGCATTAGGGTACTAAGTCATTGAACTGCAAAGACCATCGATTAAACAATGACTCGGACATTTGACTCATTGGCATAACGGCAAAAACATCTCTTTCTTCAAGCAAACAATAAACAGTCTGTTCTTGTTCCATTTTTAATCGAAAAAAGTGATCAATTTTCGAATTTTAAGCTTATCGAGAGCCTTTGTGATGAATCAGTGATCTAATTATAGAATCCAACAGCAAACAGCCAATCAGAATGCCGCGTTCGTGGGCGAACGCGGAAAGTACAAAATACTGGGCCTTGCTTGCAGGCCCACTATTCTTTCCTTGGGCCTGCACGCGGGCTAGGGGGGGGGGAGGCTCACTAACTTTAGTCTCAAGATACAGGGACTGGTTACATGAAGCGAGTTGGCGCGGTTAACCTATTTATTACCTCTTGTTTCAAAATTTCGGTCAAACGAGAACCGAGCTGGCCTGCTTTGCTGGGACTGCGGCTGTCAGGGCTGTTGTTTGCCGAGCCAACTCGCTTAACCGAGTTGAAAATTTCGCGTTTTCCCCGTGTAATTGCTTTTTGACAAGCTGTCCTGACAAAGCGGGTTGAAAAATCGCACACGCACGGTTTTAATTTTGACAAAGTAAAAAACCCAAATACCCATTGCCTAAGACTCAAAGTCCTGACCTGAAGTATTGCGCCAATTTCGCCGTTCAAAAATTGTAAATTATATACTGTAAATGCAGTAATATATTAACTATTGTTCATTTCACGGTACTTTAGTTACTTCGAAACTCCCCCGCTTTATTTCCGGGAAGGAAACGCCCTAGTTCTGTTCATCCACGCATTCTCGTTTTCGTGGAAATTTAAACTTCCTTAGTTAAACAATTTTTAAAGACCTTTTTACTAGTTTTATTTTCAATACATACTCATCACTGAATGCTTTTTCAGAAACTTGAATAAAGAGGGTGAAACAGAAACTTCTTGTAGTCATACTAGTTGAGTTACAATGACGTAACTAGTTATTTCATCAAACTGTTTACAATTACGTCATTCCTACAAGCGAGCCAATCAGCGACGCGTAGGGGGTTGGGTTTATGAAGCATCAACATCAACATGTCGAAGCAGGAAATCGTGTAGTAAAGATTGTTTTTCAAATGCAGCGTTCTACGACTCTAGATTGTACACAGATTCTCCGCGATAATCTTGAAATACAGCTCAGTAGTTCTCCTAAAGCAACCTAATGCAAGAATCTGGTGTCGACCTCGAATTTGATATTTTGAACGATATCATCGAAGAATTTCAGCCGAAGGTTGGCTTCTACGAGATTCAGTCTCGCACTTTGGACGATGTCATAAGGTATTTATACGACTTTTTATGCTTCGAAAAGCCCAGGGATGCGTGTGCTTGCATGCAAATATCATTTCTCGGTTTTTTGTTGTTGTTTTCTATCGAGCACGAACCTAATTTTTGGCCGACAAGTTGTATACAAAAAGGAAGGAAGTACGTTCTGCTCTTCGGTTGAATGTCGATTGCCACATGGCAAATTCGGAAATATACCATTTTGCAAAAGCTTCCTTTTGTACCATGTGCCCGATCGATTTGGTAGTGATGGAAACTTAAAATGGGGTGTTTGTTTTTATGACGTTCGACATTTTGCTACATTTGTTAGTGATTTGTATTTGGATACAGAATTTTCATTACATGTTGTTTGTTAAAGTTCAAAGAGTCTATGTTTATAGTTTATTAAGCCAGTTTCCTGATTTTATTATTGAAAGAAAAGGACAAAATCGCATTGTGTGTGCTAACCCCTAAACTACCTTGAAAAGCCATATAAATAATATGCTTCAAATGGTTGAAAATATTAATGGGGGTTCCCCAAAATTTCCTTCATTATTTAGCTTTTTGTCTGTGTAGTTAGAAGAAAAACCATTGCCTTTTAATTTATTACATTAAACACTTTAATACATTAAGCATTTTACTACCGTCTTAGGGATCATTTATGCGAGCATGGGTTGGCTATCAATGTGTGGCCTGGGTGGAAAGCAGCAGCAACAAGCTGTCGCAGGAGAACTGCTGCAATAACAGAAATTTATTAGTAATTAGTATTGCAAAATTGCTAGCCTGCCACAGGAGATCTCAGGCTAAAGTGGCCTACTTTCCAGTGTGGTGTGTGGGATGGCATGAATGATCACACCGATATTTCAAAAAGACTAAAACTTGACAATCCTGTGTGCTTTAAAGACTGTAAAGTAGTGTCGCACCAATATATACGGTCCAACGGCATTGAGTAATCTCACACCAAATGTGCCAACAAATTTTGTAACCTCATGCCACTCTGGTATCAACCCTACCGTACCTGTGATACCTCGATCAATGCACAGAATAGATACCAGCCCAGAAGGGTCACTCGGACGATATTTTGTCCAAAATTTTACGAGTGCTGACGTGAAAATACGCCATCATATGATGCCATCCTGGAGTGCACATGGAAGTTTTTCATAGGTACAAACATAGGTACAAAAGTGCTGTGTGTACTCCAGGATGGCGTCACAGCACGTACGTAAAAATTTTGGACGTTGTTCCCAAGCCAAAACACATAGGAGTGCATGACCATTCTGGTCTAGTATCTATTCTGTGATCAAGGGTCAAACCTTTCAACCTAAGGTAACCCAGTTGCATGTAAGTAGTATTTTAAATTGCAGCTATGGAAATGTGCAATGGCAAATGGCTGTAATTGCTGCTGATTAAATGCCCTCAAAGATTTGACTGCAATCTTTGAGCACTTATTTATAATAATCAAATTAATATAATTATAATATAATTTTTGCATAATTATCAAACACTTATATAATACTATCCATTGTGACACTTTAGCAAGTAAATACATTATAATACCCAATATTACAGGTTTGGCATTTCTTATTTACATTAACATGCATCTTCAACTTGGCACTGAAGGACAAAAAATTGGCATTGAACTTTAATTAACAATGCTTAAATTGTTTATGAAAGGTTATCAAACTTGGAAATTGGCTGATGTGGTCTACTAATCATATTTAATAAATATTTTTTTAAAATATTAAATATTTTGGTATTGAGTGTGAATAACACAAATGCTACATGACATAATGCCAGAAATACAAATTGGACTTTGCACTGGAGTTCAGTGCAGGTTTTAGTTTCTGAACCACTGTATGTGAAAAAATTTTGATAAATATACTAAGACACTAACCTTTGAAACAAGCAATCTTATAAATGTCTTTGCTAAAGCTTTCCAAAGTGTGCCCCAATGCACCCTACTTTATTATTGTACCCTGCCTAATGCCAGACAATTTTAATTGTCAAGAGGAGAGTACTAGTGCTCAATGGGAACTTATTATAATCAGACTATCTGCCAAATTGTGTCTAGCAGTTACTGTAATCCATTAAGTTGCATTGTGCCCCAATGCTCCCTACTTGATTAATAATATTATTTTACTTTGCCTTATGCCAGAAAATTTTACTTGTCAAAGGGCAAGTGTGCCAGCTCAATGGGACCAACTTTGGTAGCTTATAGTCAACTTTTCCAAGTAGGCTGTTTCAATATTGGAAAACTACCAAATACTGATTGAATATTTGGCAGTATTTGACACAGCGTAGTTTTAGTTTTGTTCAAATCTGATGGAAGTGGAAGTATATCTTGCATACATCTTTGTGTAGAATCTACTGAACTTTGTTCTAAAGCTATACTGTACGTCTGCCCAGTGTGTCTCCCACTGAACAAATTGTCAAGTATTTTGAAATCAATATTTGAAGCTGTTAAGAGGTGTCTCAGTTATTAACACCTTTTCTCCAAGTGTCTCCACAACGCAGCAAAATGCCATTTTTCCTGGCAGAGACCCAAATGCAATTTTTGTCTGGCAGAGTATGCCCCCGGACCCCCTACAATTGTGACTACAGAATTATGTTGCCCTCTAAAATAAAACACTGATGGCACCACTGCATACATGATGAAGTTAGTTGCACAAGATTTGTCTCAAAGCTACAGTAGCCTTGGCCTTCACTTGATTCACAGAGGAAGTGGTTTACCCAGGTGTAGGAGTAATCAGATAAAAGTGTTGCTCACTTGCTCTTAGCTACTACACATTAGCGCCATTTGTTGGCAGTTTTTTAAAACTACTGTCTGACATAAACAGTAGAAAGTGTTACAGAAATAAGTGCGTCCAGAATTTCTATCTTGAAATATATGTCAATGAATACAGTATGTTTCAAGTTATATACTTCAATATATAACACACTTACAACCACATAAATGTAATACTAATAACCTCTAATATTAAACCATTGAGTGCAAGCCAAGTGCTCCCCCCTTGATGTGTGAAATCGTCTGACATTAGACAGAATAAAATAATAAGGTAGGCACATTACTGGGTGCAATGCAACATAATGGGTTAACTAGACACATAGGCAAACAGGTTAAAAGACTAGTCTGGTTAACCCACTGAGGGCCAGCATACTCCACTTGACAAGTACTGCATACATAAAGTAGTATGCATGATTGGACAAATTCTTGAACTACTTTTGGTATTGACGACGTAGTTGTAATACAGTATAATTGCTTAAATATAGCAAATAATGTCCTTTTTAGAATTTAGTAGTTTAGTGGTTAGCCAGTATAGAGGATTAATCACTTTACTTAGATGTACGTGTATGAGGATGTTTATATTGATCTCTTTAAATTTCATCCTTGTAATTACAAACGTTTTAGTATAACAGTGACATACTCATGCAACTTGTGGACGATTTTTCTCCTATTAGAATGATCGTAGAAAGAAAAACTGAACGGTAATTCATCTTTTGAGTCTTAAAACTGTCTCTAAACTTGATCACTGCATTAAAATAGCCGTTTTTGGTTTTTCCTGCCCGTCAACTGAAATCCCAAAATTACGTCATTGTAAACGAAGAATTCTGCTGTATCAACAAAACGTGCATAATAATACTGATCATGCATAATAATACTGATCACATGTTTGTACTGTGTTATTATCTGAAGGGTGTAATTTGCACGTTTTTGTATCCAATGTCTCAGACAATAGTAATGCAGCTCGTGACATTTGCATGTTTTACGAGTTAAAAATAGTTCGTTTATGATGAAGTGCATGAAAACGCAACAAATTGCAGGGGTCGAAATTCCCGCTATTCCGAATATAGTAAAATGCCTGACGGAATAGTAAACTTCATGATCACGGTATTCCGTTTGTATAGTAGAAAAAATTGTGGTACCAAATATGGACAAGCAAGGGTTTTCCTCTTGAGTTGTATAATATATCACTTTATACCGGACTGTTCCAGTTCGTAGCTAAGTTCTTGTTCGCGTGCAGTACTTGGGTATTCTAATTTCTTTACAGCAATATTAACTTAATTAACTTTGCTACAATAACATGACAGACAAACTGGCGCCGGCCTGGCCTGTCGTCAAAAACGACTTTAGCGTTTAGTTTTTACGACTCAAACGTTATACAAAATCAGTGGCAGTATGTATCAGGCGTAGAGAACCGTCAGCCAAGCTCCAAAAATTGGACAATAACAAAAAGGCGAGAGTCGAGAGACAATGCGTATGACCGCACAAAAAGAGCACGAAAGTTTGTACCGTCGTGGAAAGATAAATTTAACTGGGTAACCTACAACAGTGAACTTGACAAAATGTTTTGTGAATTTTATCTTGCTCATCCGAGTGTGGCAAATAAGAATAGATCGTTTTTTATTTGTACCATAACTGTACATGTTTACGAAAATCAGAACATTAACGCGGACCCTGCGTGAACAGGCTCTCAGAAACAGTACATTAAGGAATAGTGGATTTTCAGACGGAATAGTAAATTTCAAAAACTACTATTCCGGCTGTATAGTATAAAAAAATTTAAATTTCGACCCCTGAATTGTTATGTGGTTTCCAGCTATACCCCAGGGTTTCAAAGACAAAGGACAAAGAGTCTTGGCCATGGGATTGGGATGTTGGATAAATTCGAATTGTCAACTTGGAAGTTTTTTTTTTTTCAAATTCATTCATCCGACTTCGCGACGCTCGATGACGTGAGGTCTGAGGTGGATCCATACCTGCCTGCAAATCCCTGTAGCGCAATTTTTTCCCTTTTGCGTTTGTATTGCTTGTGCCAAGTTGTCAATAACAAGCATGTTTAAACTTGTTCGAACAATCTGTTGTCATCGACCTACGTATATCAACAAATAAAATACATTCCACCCTGCTTGGCCTTGAGTATTGTTAGTTTCATATTTGGAAATGCGTATGCAATCATTCTTGCAGAGTAACAGCATTGTTTTGCAATATATATTAAATATTATTAACAATGTTTAGTTTGTTGAATATAGTACAGTATGTCCTCGTTTGACCAATTGGATTTATTCTATGTAATGACTCGGTAAAGTTTAGTTAATAATTGGTTGCAATGAATCCTTTACTTGGCCCCATGACCTTTTGGCAAACAATATACGTTTCAATCTCGTTCCCTGAGCCTGCGATCCTCGGGAAGGAACGCGAGGCTCTGGGATAATCCGTTGCCGGAAGCCAGGAATCCTGGCTAAGACCGAACTGTGCATTCCATATCAACGGCCAATCAGATTCCTCGTTCCTTCCCGAGGATCGCAGGCTCGGGGAACGAGATTGTATACACTTAATAATCTCCCTCAATGTTTCCGGAGACAAAGTCTCGAGATTCGAGGGGAAACAAAACTAACTATTTCCCGAGGGAACAAACATTAATAACTTAACTCTTAAGTGTTTTGTTTATATACAGCTAGGGTGTCCCCAAAAAAGTCCCCTCTGTTGTTGCTTAATTACTACTGTATAAGTTAGAGTAATTGACCAACAACAGAGACAGAGTGTCGGAGGGGACATTTTGGGGGGACACCCTGTACAGCGATGAAAGAAAAGTCAACATTCATACAACAATTGTATTTCATGACAAAAACTCTATAATGTAAGCAGCATATCCTGTTGCCTGTTGTGTATTTTTCTTCTCTTTTACATTCTTTATTTTAACACAAACTTGGAAAATTGTCGTTTATAAACTTGCGGGTTGTGCCGCCATTTTGTTTACTTATGTACGTAGCCGGTCGGGCGGGCAACAATTTTTCACTTGCTGCCCGGCGGGATCAGTACATTGCATTTGTCTAAAGCCACGTGACCACAAATCAGCCAATCACATTTGGTGTTCACCTACAAATCAGCCAATCACCTTTGGTGTTCACCTAGCTACATATATTAACAACTATATTTAGTGCCTTTGCATGCATGCATGTGATAAACAGCAAGCCGTTATATATACCCAAAGACTGAAAGCGTGGGCGATCGGATCACTAGTGATCTGAAGCAAAGCCAATATCGTGCAATAAAGGGGATATTATTAGGATTCAATAGAATGAATTTTTTTCTCTTTTTAATCACAATTAATATGTAGCACAAAATCAACAAATTTAGTTGGTACCTGTTAAAATTTTGAAGCATCTCAGTGTATATATATACAGGTCAAATAATTTCGTATATAGGCCTTTCCGTAGACCCTTGATAACATTGAAATGCATGTTGTTATACATGTAAATAGGATCATTCATATATCAGGTGACGGTTAGTTTCACTCCAATATACCGATTTGATCGTCTAGACACTTCTTGTGCATGTGATGTGTAATTTGACTATTTTTACATAGGGCCTAGTTACGAAACTGTCCTCAGTGTTAAAAAAAGTTCTGTATATTTTAAAGCATTGTGTTTAATTTTGAAAAGCCGAGGCGGAAGTTATAAAATAAATTTTGCAGCTAAAACAACCAAGTTACGATAAACATTATAAATAAGCATTTATTGATAAAGCACCCAAAAAGTGAAAGAAAGAAGCCAAATGTTTTGACCCTCTCCACTTTTTAAAAGGCTATTATTATATAGTAAGTTTATTATAGTATGTGTTTTTAACCGATGGAAGTCTGAATATTTCTTCTGTATGGGGGTAGCATTTCAGAAACCCTATAATGCAAACATTTCTTGGAGAAGAATTCTCGGTGTGTCGTTCTTCAGGCCACTTGATGTGACTGGCACGGACCCCCCCCCCCCCATCACTTTTTTAGTCGCTCCTGACTACAAAAATGTATATTCTTTTTAAAGTTGTTTTAACAAATGGTGTTTGTAAAGTAACTTTGGCTGGCTCAGAATTTTAGTGAGAATTAGTATATTTATAAGAAAGCCACTCGCATTTTCATTAAATCAAGTGTATGACTGTCTTTCTGTATATTTATCGGACGATTATAAACACGCGATTGTCGCGACGGGAGAAGAGTAACTGAACGCATTAAATGATTTGAATATAAATTCTGCCATGTATTTGTATGATTCGTACCCCTCCAGGATACAGAAGTGAATCATAAGTAAATTATTATAGGGAAAATACATAGTTTCACAATGGACCATTTGCATTATAGACTAAATTTTGATCTAGACAAAATTTTCATCACAGCTTGAAAGAGCATCACAAAATTAGCAACATTCCAAAGTTTCGTTGCGAAATGTTGTAAAATGCGGATAATATAGCCTTGCGAAATTTGCAATTTTCAGTCATTTTGTATTACAAACGAGAAATTGTTGCCCCAACACCCGATTGGGCTGTCAATTTCCCGTGCGTAATACAAAATGACTGAAAAACGGCAAACTTCGTAAGGCTATATTATCCGCATTTTACAACATTTCGCAACGAAACTTTGGAATATTACTAATTTTGTGATGCTCTTTCATGATCAAGCTGTGATGAAATTTTTGTCTAGATCAACATTTAGTCTATAATGCAAATGGTCCATTAAAAGCAGCTTAAGGCTTGGCAAAATGTTCATTTAACCATATGGTGCATGCATTGCAAAATCTGCATCCTCCACTCGCATCCAAATTGAACATATAGACCCATCGTTGCCATTGATAACATTTTCTTTCATTTCTATTTTCAGCAAACCGCCAGTCAAGAGTCTTGGTATAGGTGCTGATGCAATATTAAGTGAATTATTAAAACCAGTAGAAAACAAAATGGCCTCAATGAGTCGAACCCAGCAGAAGCTTGCGCTTCAACGTGAGCACTTGCTCAAGCAAGAGCAGAAAAAGAAGGAACAAGAAAGACTGCGGCAACTTGAACAGACCTCGGAAATTTCGATTCCGTTCCCAAGACCTACGGAGACTCTTCCTCCACACATACCGCCTGCTGTGTTAAATGTAAGGATAACATTTTGAAAACTATAACAGTTACAGCTAGTTCGAGAGAGGAAGAGAGGTGTCTGTAACAGAAAACGTTTGCGGGACTGCCACTGTAGTTATAGTGCAGACATCTTTCACCCTTGCTATCATGCAAGGTTCGATCTTCCCACTTAATGGCCATATCGGTCAGACCAGAGTCTGGTAGTATTTTTGGTTTCTCAGGGAAAGAAATTTCTCCAAAAAATTCTTCGAGACGTTTGCAAAACGAAAGTTTGCCGTCATCTTTTATGGTTTCCCCCGTTACCTAATGCATGGTGCATAGCTCAGTAGCGAATCAGAATGTTGGGTTTATAATAGACCATGGTTGAGTGTATGCTAATAAGGATGACTAACATGCAGGCAGTGAAAATAAAGTTATTTGGTGAACATGCACCCAACCGACCTCGAACTCGAGCGCCACTTTGAATCGTTAGTCCAACAATGAATGCAGTCAACAATGAATGCAGTCAAGTCTTACTGAGATTAACAGTCACCCTGTTATATATTTTTTTGAAATTCCCTCATGGAGGTTTTCAAGTATATTTCAATTTAACTTCAGGCCCGTTTACACGGGCGATTTTTGCTGCGATTTTAGTTGCGACTTTCTCCTTTTGGGGGATCTGAAGGAGTAGATTACTTAATGATGTTGTTATGGGATTTCATAACCTGGAACATATAACTCATCAACTCCTTCACATTCTCCAAAAGGAGAAAATCGCAGCTAAAATCGCAGCAAAAATCCCCTGTGTAAACGGGCCTTTAAACTTGACCGTCATCCCACCTAAATAGAATAATTTTATGTTCCATTTTCACATTCTACAGTACATAGGCATTTTACCTTCATGCACAGTCTCCAGGGGCCAGTTGTTTGAAAACCGATTAGCTTTACCCTAGGTTAAGTTAAAATTCAAAGCAAACTTCCTAACAGCTTGTTTATAAATTTGGAAATAAGTTCTTTGTAGGTTTGCATGGCGATAAAACATATAACACTTTTGTTTGTGGAAACACCACGTAAATTTAATACTGCAAAAATATTTGTATAATAATTTGCAGTAATAATTTGCAGTATTAAATTTACGTGGTGTTTCCACAAACAAAGGTATTATAAATTTGGAAATGTTTCTTCAGACGTCTTGTCTGTATCGGTAAGAGTTTTCTTGTCTAAAGTTTTGAAATAAACAGATGTGTAAAAATACATAAACTAAAACAGCAGGTAAATTTTAACCCAGGGTTAGAGCTAATCCAGCTTTGAACAACCGGCCCCAGTAAATTAACGATGAACCCTTTTATTTTTTATGCTACCGCAGTTCAAAACCAAGCTAGAAAATCCCACCAAATATTACGTGTATAAAACTCAAGAGCGAAAACTGAAGGAATATATCAACCAACATGGAACTACTCCATCACAAGGGTTTACACCACCTACATCTCATGCCACATTAAATGCTATCAATAATATGGCTACATTGCCGTTTGTTGGCGATGGCCTTGGCATGGTGGGAGCAATGAAACCCCCTGATAGCCCTATGTCCGCTGCCAGTTCTACGGAACCATCAGAAGTAAGTATTTTGGCTTAGCCAATTCACCCTTTCTATAATTGCGTCAGAAATCTGCCTTGCTATTCGCTCATTAATCGTGAGCGAATAGCTTTTCGTCTATATAATATTATAATTATAATGCAGCCAATTCAAAATGGCATACAGCATAGTGCTGTAACTAGTTTGCACGTTTGTTTAGCAGTATTTTGTTAAGATATTAAAAACCAAAAATTGGAATACTTTTTAATGGTATATAATTCAGAGTAATATATGTTAGGAATAATATATCGATCCGTATTGATTAACGTTCAAATTCTAATGAAGGGGGGCAGTTGGGGAAACTTGGGGAAACTATTTTTATGCTCTTTAAAAAATGTTTTATTCAAATTGCACTCGAAACCATCCCATTACCTATATACAAATTACTGTTTCTGATGGTAAGGTAAGCAACTGGGTTGCATGCATCTATTATATCGACGTATTATTTATTTTTCCCTGTTGATGGCTCCAAAATAAGCGTGTATACAGATATTAAGATTTAATGTTTATTTGTTCAGGTTGATGAAATACTTGAGGACATTATCAGGTAAGGAACAATTTATAGCGTTTATCTAGAAACACCTCACCCCCATCACTCAATGTTGATTGAATTCCCAGAATACAGTTAAAACGTCGTTTTATGGGAGGGGCGAGATGGAGGGGGAGGGGGGCAAACGAGAAAATTATTCTGGTCTAATATTAAAATAGAAAGCCACAGAGGAATGTTTTAATGTCGCAATGGTTTTGACCAGGATTGTACAGTATAGCATCATTAGAGAGGTTAAGATACCCCGGTTTACGGGTACGAGTATCGCCATTTTGTTTACCAACTTTTGCTGATGTCAGCATTTTTACCCGTAATTTCTACCCGTTTCCCCGCTGTAAACCATGGTCTACACGTAAAAGACAAACGGGTACGGGTGTTTTCTATTTACTATTTGTGGGCCGTTTAAATAGTAAAACTTTTCAACAGTCTTACCCAAATAAATAATGGACATATGCTCGTCAAAGTTTTCAACAATTTATGGCGAACCTCAACAGCGAAAGTTTCCATTTTCTGATCGGTTTTCTTACGCCGGAGTATCTTGGATTTCTTAAGTTACACGTTATTCCCCGATTTACGTGTACGTGCATATTACCCGTACCCGTAAACCGGAACCGGGGTATCTTAACCTCTCTATTGTGTATGCAGTACCATGCAGTACGTACGTACGGTACGACGTACTATTTCCCCCCTTGCGTATACAGTACGTATACGTATGACTTAACTGGAATGCAGCCTTAAGCGAACTCTCAAACTAAAAGAGTCTGTTTGTGCATATTAAATTATTTGATTAACCACCTTTTTACTCAGTTGTGCATGTTTGTATGATTTGATTAATTCGATGTAAGTTTTAAGTAACCTATGTTTTTTTTAAGTCTTGAAGGTGAGAACACTCATGTGGCAAACCAAATGGGACTTGATAATAACTTTGACTTTTTTGACTTCACTGGCGCCAATTCAACACTACCGGTAAATATCCAAATATATATACTAAGTAGAATCATACTAGTATACTATTGCGAATGCTGTAATTTGATTGGCTACTCTACTCGCTATCTATTCCTCGATAGATCCATTTTCCAGGCGCATGTTTAAAAAAAATGGTTTCCGGCTCGCTCGTATTGAATTATTTTGTGTAATATTTTATGTTTGATCTCTGATTCTACTAAAGCAACTAGATTACTGTACTTGTCTCGATTTCTATGAGGTGATAGTTGATTCGGGCTTCGCCCTCGTGTTTTATCCAAATTGCGCCTCATAGAAATTGCACTATCACTTCATAGAAATTGCAACTATCACCTCATAGAAATCTCGAGCTCGTAATCTAATTGTTAAATAGTGCTTCCAAGCATGTTTTAGGCATGACAATGTGCATAACTGGGCAAATTTATAACAAAGTTTACCGAATTTTTGAGTAGGCGTGTCATATTTCCAATTGAATATAATGAGTTATTCTTAGGGTTTATTCATGGGATTTCTATTAATGTTTTTTATTTCAGTTGCCAGCAAGTGTGTCCGACATATATGGCGGACGGAACGTATCTGCGGGGGTGAGTGTGATATGGTATTAATAAGGCGAGACTTTTTTTATTTATTGGTTTACGGATTTTACTTGAAAAAAACCAGGTCGGTAGGCGGAAAAAATTTTAAAAAACATTGTTTTTCAAGATTGTCACAACGATAAAATGAGCTAGTAGTACTTAGAGTCAAAGTTTACTTGGCGTGTACTTCATGTCAGAACCCCAAATTAACTAAAATTAACTAAAATCGTAAAATAGTTGACATCCAAATTTTTTTTTATTTTTCACTTTCTGAATATTTACGGTCGGCGGATCCGTAAACCAATGAATAAAAAAGTCTCGCCTTATTTGGAATATTTATTTTTGTATAACTTACATTGAGATCCCAACGAGGGCAGCAACGAGAAAGATAGGTTTATTACAAAACCTAGTTCATATATTTTCGCCAACCCATCAATATAATCAAATTTGCCTGTCCAAGTCCCTCTGTTTTGCCCCTGAATAGTCACTATATTGTAACCTACTGTACAAGTGAAATAAAATGAGAGAGAAGCATGTGATCGGCACTCGAAGCTGACGACTCTATTGTTTGGTATGTTTTACAAATAGCATTATACAGTATTATTACTCACAACCACTCAGTCACTAAAATCGATAGAAATGTTTATTTACTTGACTAATGGCGAATCGTTGTGCCTGATAATAAAAGCTTTGTGGGTGACACAGAGGGAAGAGAGCCTTGGAGCAAGTATTAGACAGTGAACTCTATGAAACCTGGAACAATAACTCTGGCTGTGTTTTTGAAGCCAAGAATGGCAGAAATTGAAGTTCGTCTTGTAGGTATGCGCTAGGCCCCTACGCGGACAAACATGTCCAATACTGTCACATTCGACGACTTGTGAAATTCGAAAGTCATGATTCACGAGTCGTGGTTTATAGCCATTCGTAACACCTTCACGATATTCGTACGACTCGTTAAATTCGTGAAATTTCACGAATTGTCGCATTCAACGACTCGTGAAATTCGAAAGTCTTGATACACGAGTCGTGGTTTACCCATGGCATTACTGCATTTTAGTAACTTAAAGACCTCCACGATATTAGTACGACTCGTTAAATTCGTGAAATTTTACGAGTTGTCAAATTCAACAACTCGTGAAATTCGAAAGTCGTGATTCACGACTTGTGGTCACTTGTACTTTAGCCATGCATTAGTAAGACCAACGAAATTCGTACGACTCGTTAAGCTGGGGAAATTTCACGCCGCAAGTGCAGACATTATAAGTTATGAATCTTCATCTCAAATATATATGTTCATTTCTTTTCAATTAGACAAAAGTAACTCTTCAGTTATATGAATATCTGAAATATATACATGTTCATGTCTTGTTCTTTAAAAATCTTATTCAACGTAGCTATAATAGCGCGCTAATTATAACTCAAACATTAGGCTTACTGTATATATTAATTTATAGTATTGTCTCGTCTGATTCCTCGTTCTTCAAGACAAAAGTAACTGTTCTATATGAATATCTGAAATATGCAGGTTCATTCATATCATGATCAGTACTAGCCTAATTTAACGCTCGGCTAGTATAGGGACTCGCGCCGGAATTAGACTAAATCACGCAAAATATTACACCGTCTTTGTCATTAGTTATAATGTTAAGCGATTATGAATCTTCTCAATCTTCATCTCAAATATATATGTTCATTTCTCGTTCTTCAAGACTAAAATAACTATTAAGTTGTTATACTGTATGAAATAAAGTTTTAATACACTTTTCACTTTACAAGTTTTGAAAACACTATACAGCGTCAGGACTCCACATAGCACAATGAAAACATGATATATCAACAGAAATAGTCTTCAGTACGAAAAATCATTATGTAAGTATAATGTTTCAGCCGACTATTCTTTAATTAAGTCCGGCTTTACCATGGACCGAAGAAACTAGAGCAAGTGGGTTAGAATAAATAAATTTTAGAAAAAAACTTCATTAGCAAAAAACGTCATCATAAGAAGCAAAGATTTTTGAGTGAAAAAGTGAAAAACATTTTCAGAAAAAAAACCGCGGAGAAACACCAGCAAACTTTTGCATCATAATTCTTACCTTTTCATTTAGTTTTTAGTTTTTACAGTAGGGTATAGGTATTTACCACTAAGTCTAAGGATGAGCATTTATCTGCAAACTTTGAAGAACATTGATTGGAAAAGCTTCCACGAAGCCCACGCGAAATACCCGCGTGTTTCATACCTACATGAGATCACTCCATTGGCCGCTATCTTGGCTTCACCCAATCATAGGACCGTTTATACCTGGAGTTATCATTCCAGTATTTATGTAGTTACTGCATGGTCTTGGATATCAGTGTAGGCTGCTGTGTAGAAGTAAAAATCCAATGGGCATGATGGTTCTGTTGGCCTGAAAATTAAAATATCCAATTCCGACGTCTGCCCTACCAGATCTCCGACGGATTTCTACAACAGACGTCCGAGAACGAAGACCACACGGCAACGAAGATTATTTATCAAATCTAAAGACGTGTACATTTTCTTGTGATTTTATAGTCCTTACCAGATGCCATCTCCTCGTCTTGCCCGCCGACGATAAAGCAGGAACCTGATGAAAGTAAGTATTTTATTCTGATTATTTCGTTCAAATACCATGCATTCCGAAAGTATAATTCTCGGAATTAGTGAAAAATCAGGACAGCAAAGTCATTTGCCGATCTGAAACGAAAGCGCAGGTTGGCAGAATTCAAGTTTTCAATGAAATGTTCCTGTATAGTATAATATTGCCAACATTACTTAAAAGTGATTGGCTTGATGAAAAATTGCCGACTCTTTGTCACTTGTTTCAGTTCGACATATGGGTAGCGTATGCTCTGAATGTTCAAACAGATATCAAGTACAAAATCGGTCACATGATTATGTCTTCCTTGAAATCTTGTATATTCTTAAAAACCCTTGTAAAATTAGAATTCCTTGCAACGTCCTTAAAACTGTGCCAAATCACTGTTTTGTGGACAAATCAAACATAGTTATGATCAAAAGCTTAATTTTTCATGTGTCTTGCTGACTGTCAAGTGTCTGGCATTGCATGGACTAAACCAAGATAGAGGATACAGGGACGGATCTGCCGTGGGGGTGCAGGGGAGCTAGTGCGCAGCCCCCCCCCCCCACCCAATGTAAAACGTAACAGAAGGGCGAACATGCAGATTCGGCCATCTCAAATAATGCTAATGTTGGGATAGTAACGTTGTATAGACTGCACAGGGGAGCAGTGCTTAGTTCAGAATGAAAAATAAAAATATAAAACAACATGACCGCGACAACCATGGTACGGTATTATATTCAGCCGAACTATCATACACACATGTATGCAATATGTTGGTTAAATATACAAGTTTTAAATATTTTTAAACATGTATTGCTTTAGGTTGCGGCAACATGCAGAAGTTTGATCATGTGACTTTTTTAAAAGATCGTCAAAAGAAAGATAATCATAATATGAGTAAGTGCTATTTTGTTGTCGTATCTTTTTCTAAATTAAATCTAATGCTATTTGTAATGTTGTTAGTTGTCAGTTCTATATAACGTTGAATATTATACAAATAATGAATGTTTGTACTTACTTACTTTTGTACTTATTTTCATGAGGTGAAAATATTTTTTCCACATTGCACTTCGATATTTTAAGTGAACTATAAAATACAAAACCAAATACATACCTTGTTCAAAAAGAATTAAAATCCAACAAAAAAGTGCCAGCAAATGTTTTAGTGAAGAATTAATATGATAATGGCGATCATTTATCATAAAAATTATCGTAAAAGTTATCGTAAACATCTTTACACCCGTCATTTTTGTTTCGCACGAGTTACTGTATGTATTTGAATTTAATTTCATCGGTCTCAATATGAAAATTATAGTTAAATGAGTTACGTTAATTTACGATATGAATAGGATTTTGAATGATTGAATTTATTTAAACCTTACCATGCAATAAATAAGTACAAGTACTGTTGCACGGTAGCAAAATGGGAATGGAATTTTAATTCCATATCACGTGATCATAATCAGCCAAATGAATTAAGTGAGCAGAATTCAATAAAGTATAAAATTTGCCTGTGTCATGTCTTTTCCCGACCAATTTCTCGTGTTTTTTTGCAGTTGAAAGAAGACGACGTTTTAATATCAATGACCGAATAAAAGAGCTGGGAACTATGATCCCGAAACAAGATACGTAAGTTATATTTATCAATTATATATACAGTAGATCCGGAGCGAGGGGATTCGGCGAAGTATTACCCGAAATGATAATATTTCCTAAGGAGTGAGGGGCGCCCGAGCGGAGGGTCTATAAATGATATATTATCATGTATAAGCTTTAAATCATTGAATGTATTGACATACCTCCTAATATTCACGTGAAAATGTTTACTTAAAGCACTAATATTAGAAAGCAAATCTCTATCGTGCTAGCAGCCAATTTCCCCCTATATAACAATCTATAGTGTACAGTCTACAGTGTCTACAGTGTACAGTCTACAAGTACAGAATAAATAATTGCTGTGGATTGTTTTTTCTATGACCTGTAGAATTTATGCAGATACCACCTATACAGTATTTAATTCGATAAACCATTTGAATGTTAAGTACTAAATATTGACATATACAGGACGGTTCCTTGCAACTGTATACTGTCGCACAGTATGCTATTGCCCGTCCAACCAACAATCATAAATTTCAATTGCATTTTGTAATGATTTAGGGATATGAAGCAAAACAAAGGCACCATCTTGAAGTGTACAGTGGATTATATTAAATATTTGAAGAGAGAAAATGAGCGACATAAAGCCAATTTGGAAAAGTTCCGAGAAACTGAGGAATTAAATTCAAAACTTTTATTACGAATACAAGTAAGTATACATCTAATTATTTATACCTACTTATTATATATATTTATACCTAGTATACATCTAATTATTTATACCTACAATTATATCTACCTAACAACATGTAGCTACATTCTCAGAGATATGGACAACTACTTTAATATTATTCTGATACTGCGTGCAGAATGCAACGAAAAATTCATTGTCTCGGGCGGGATTCGACCTCACATCTTCTGGTTTCTAACTTTCTAGACGACCGCCCTTTTTAAACTGTTATGTAGTGTATCTTAAAAACTAGGTATTCGTATACCTTGAGTCTTGAGGTTGTACCAGCCCAAGTACGCAGCAATAATCATTAGAGTACCAGTGAGTTACAGCTGAAACTCTTTTTACTTCCTTTGTAGGAACTGGAGATGCATTGTCGGGCACATAACGTTCCAGTAACACCTTTAACAAACGACACATCAACAGCAACATTGTCACGTTTACTTGCCGCTAAAAGAACTACTCAGGCTCGTCTAACTATAAAACCTGAAGCGTATTACAGCGATGATAGTGCTTCGTGCTCCATGAATATGGACAGTTTTGGTGAGACAAACAATCGTTTCGATAATGAGGAAAACGGTATGGAGACATAGAGTCGTAAAATGAAACAATCTATCTTTATACGCGGCGATGTATGGCAAGAATTCGGTGCATGGCTGCATGCCCACCCTGGGATTCGGGTGGAAACCTGAACAAATGTGTTACAGAGTAGCGCTTTAAAAATCTTTACTAAGCTAGTTGGAATGTGGGAAAGAATAATGCATGCTTGCCTTGACTCTTCTTGTTCCATCTAGGCATTGATACTCTTTTTAATTTCCTTTTTAACAACATGTTAATAATAGTTAGAAGAAGCACCAGGTCAAAAATTTATGCGAAATGAACGCAATCCATGTAGATGTCTAAAGGCATTCTGCTTAACGGTGGAGATAACATCAGTTTCCGTAACGCGATGCATATATGAGCTTTGTCTGTCTTCAATGCTTTTTAAGTGGGTTAAATCGATCACGATATCTGTAATGAAATACCACGTTGGCAACTTCCATGAGTTATGCTAATCAGTTCGTTTTCATTCATTGGAGCAACATAGGAGTCCGGAATGAAGTGTCGTTTTGGAAATATGAACGAAATATGGACTTGCGCTCCAGTTTAGATGTTTTCGTTAAGAGGCGAAAGAACAATTACAAAGTCCAGGACTTTTAAAACCGACCAAGTACGTAGTTGCATGAATCACAAAATGGCTTTAATCCTTACGCGAGACTGGAAATTCTTGCTAATTGACGTGCATATTTTCTTGACAAGTTCTGTTCTTTATGTGTACAGTACGACAAAATATTGTAATAACAAGTTTTACTTGGCAAATTTCGTTTGTAAAAGCCATAAAGTTGAGGAACGTATTTGACTTGAAAGGACTTAAGGGGTGGATCATTAGATATCCTGGAAGGGAGCGGGTAATTTTCCTTGCAAGATTTTTTTAAGTTGGGAGCTTTGTCGAACATTTTTTGTGTTGAAGCTGTGCAAGAATTTTTTAAAGAATTTCCTGTCTATTCCAGGTAGTAGCAGGAATTTTTTCTTTCCTTAAATGCTTGCATGATACCCCCACTCCCTCCCAGGTATCTAATGGGCCACCCCTAAACAAACTACTTGTGGCACTTGTATTTATCTGTTGTACACATGAGCGAAAGAAAGTCCTAAAATAAAACTTGTCAACGAAACTTGTCAAGATTTGCACATATGTATATATGGGCATCGTGCTTCCTAGTACAATAGTATAGTGTAAAACGCTTATGAAGCCTTATAATTCGTTGCATTATATTTATGGGAGATAAGATTTTAACATAATCGAACAACATAGAACTATGCAATCATACAATTAGAGATGCAATTTGAGAATCAGTTTAATGCCATTATTTTTTTAATTATATATAGTTTAATTGTAGATTGGTATAGAATATTTTATATGAACGTGATTTTTTTTCATTTTTCATGTTAAATAAAGCAAATAAGAACAATTGTTCTTGACAATAGATGGGATATTTTGAGATTTATGGCCGAGTGTACGATATATCAAAATACGATTGTGCATTGTTTCTTGCCTTCATGAATCATGAGAAGGGAAGTAGCAACAACTCCTCGCATTTTCAAACCGAACTGGCGAACAGTTATGCACGGTGTATAAAAAAAAGGTAATTCAACTTCGGCATGTTATCGTACATTATATATTAGTTTATTACGTTCATTATATATATACAGGGTGTATCAAAAAAAACTGAACAGATTTGAAATTGCTCTCAATTTCGCAAAACACCTATTTGTATCCGGTTTTTTATATATATAGCTTCTTTGGGTACTTATAATGTAGAATAATGAAAAAAAATTCTCAAACTCAAATTTTGTGGACCAGGGGGGGGTGTCTTTTCCAACAAACTAAAAATGGCTCGCGCACAAAATTTAAAAGATGTAATCATATTTTGAGTTTATAGATGGAAACTTTGTCGGGGTTTTAATTACTGTACAAAATTTCAGACAATTTGGTTTAGTTTAAGCCCTTTAACTATTTATTTTATTCTTAAAAATCAGCTTTTCGCATGCTTAATTATGCCTTTACCTAATTTGCATATTGCTGACATATGCAAATTAGGCAAATGCATTAATTAAGCATGCGAAAAGCTGATTTTTAGGAACAATGTAACTTTGCGTGAATAGTTAAAGGGCTTAAACTAAACCAAATTGTTTGAAATTTTGTACAGTAGTTAAAAACCCTGACAAATTTTCCATCTATTAACTCAAAATATGATTACAACTTTTAAATTTTGTGCGCGAGCCATTTGTTGGAAAAGACACACCCCCCTGGTTCATAAAATTTGAGTTCAAGAAATTTTTTTCATTATTCTACATTATAAGTACCCAAAGAAGCTATATATATAAAAAACCGGATACAAATAGGTGTGTTGCGAAATTGAGAGCAATTTCAAATCTGTTCAGTTTTTTTTTATACACCCTGTATATATCATTTGCTTTTTTCATACCAATAAAGATAAGGCTTTTAGTTGCCGATTTAAAAATGCCAGTCGAAATCACATTTTTCCACGGAATTGCATGTAAAGCTATTGTCTGAGTATTGAAATTTATTTATTATTCTCATGTCGCTAGAATAAAGTCGCATGTGTAAGCATTAAGTTTTGGTAAATTTCCACTCGCAATTTTGTATCGAAATTGTTAGAACATTTTACAAAACTGGACATTTGCAGACTGAGCTCACAATTGCAGACTGAGCTCGCAGACTGAGCTCACAGACTGAGCTCTCATGTTCGAAAATTTGAAAATTTCGTAAATGTGGAAAAATGCTGTTTCAACCAACACTTTAAATCGGATCGTATGGTCATTTTTTATCGCAATGATTCGATAAAGGTGTCAAATGACAGCTAAAAGCCTGATCTTTATAAATACGAAAACAGAAGACCTAAACGTAATAACGCACGATAAGCGGTCAAAGTTGGATTACCTTTTCTTACACGCCCTGTAGTTCCATGTAGTCGTCACTTAAAACAAAATGTAACTATTATACTTTTTTAAGGATACATTTGTGCAAAGTTAGTGGTAACCATGGTAACATTTTTTTCAAAATGAAATTCAATCTCCTCCATTGAATTTGGCATCCCCATGGCCGTCGTTTTATTGTCTTCTAATTCCCAAGAGATTGATTATAATATACCTATATTCAAAGGTCATGCACTAAGAATGACGGTTCTAATTTTGCATAATATAATTCATAAAAACCTGCATCTTGTTTAAATACGTTATGAATAATTTAGTTTTCTTCAGTGCAAACAAATTCACTTTGCTCTTAACTTTAATTTATATGCAAGATATATATTTTAATTAAATACTATAAGAAGTTTTTATGTACAGCAGACTTGGACAGTCATCACTCATCTCTTTCCTCAGTGTATGATACGTTCTCTTCTAACTTTGATGTTAATCCAATGATAATGCAAGTTTTCTGTCCACCACTTTGATTGGCAAAAGTTCTGTGTGGTTGATATATGCACACGACCATCTTTTGATTTCAATTGTGTTTTGTGAGTTAGCATTGAAACGTTGCTTTTATCCACTCCGTTTTTGGTTTCTAAATATAAACAGAAAACATCTTTTAAAAGAGAATTAAAAATTAAGTGGGTTGTATTTTTGAAATATGTCGAAAAATTTTTTATATTTACAGTCGAACCCAGTGGCGAAGCTAGCCATAGCAACAGATCATGCTAATGATGCTATGCAAACTTTTAATGATTTGTATTATTCAAACCTTTAGAAATGTATTGCCTTTAACCTATTTAGATGCAGGTTTATTAGCTTAGCATGACCAATTGCCATGGCTAACTTCGCCACTGGTCGAACCCCTATTAAGGTTACAGGAGACCCTAGAATTTTAAAATTTAAAAAAAAAAAATTATTTAATTTTCTTGTAGCTAGGAAATAGATCTGTCGTCAGAAAAAATTTCAAATTAAAATCTTTCAAATTGAACACGTTATCAAGTAAAACGCTTTCCAAATTCTATGATCACTAAATCATGAATATGCTTTGGCGGGAAAACGAATTAACATAAATTAACATATAATTAGTGATTGACAGCACGTCAAGTTGTACATTTCATTTTATTGTCACAACACGCACTCATCGACACGTTGTTTACATCGAAAATCACTGTTAAAATGCCAAAATCGAAGTCTAAAACTGATAGAAAGAGTACAAATCCTTTTTGCAACACAAGGTCAAGGGGGAAGAAAAAAAAAAGACTGACGCGTGTGTCTTTAAAGATGAGAGAAAGAGTTATCTCTCCCATACTGACCTCGGCTCATATTTTGAACAAGAGAAGCAATGGCCCGAGCTTTTTTCTGACAAAAATCCTGGAGATGCTGAAAGTTCTTCGCGAAGTGAAGCGAAATTAAATGACAGCATGGAAAGCTTGAAGAGAAGAAAAGCTTCAGAATCGGAGTCAGAATCGGAGTCAGAATCGCTTACCGACTTAGACAACAGCGAGGATGGTGCATTTAAAGCACCTGTTGGACGTTATGTTGTTGAGCCTGGATGTCTACAAGAAATGGTCGACAATTCAGCAGTTTGTAAGTATTGCCATTGCCCAATACACATACGCGAGAAAGCGAACTCAAGGCACGGATTGGGGGCAAAATGGATTTTCATTTGTACAAGCGAGACATGCGTTTCACATGTATTATCACACGCTTCAGTGCCAATTTCGGAATATTCTGGACAAAAATATACGGTGAACGCTTCTTCTGTTGCTGCTTTCCGAGCAATCGGGAAAGGCAGGGCTGCAGCAGAGAAATGCCTTAGTATGTTGGATATTTCTTCGCCAGTATCCACATGGAGTTCATACACCAAAGAACTAGAAACCAAGTCAAAAGAACTGACCGAGACTAGTATGGAAGACGCCGTATTTGAACTGAAAAAACTTAAACGTTGTATCGGAGAAGTTCCAGATTGCACTGATGATCAGTTGAAATCCAAAATTGTTGATTGTGCCGCTAGTTTTGACGGTTCTTGGAACAGCAGAGGGTGGTCTGCAAGAGACGGAGTTGTGACAGCTATATCTGACGATACGGGAAAGGTTCTTGATGTTATTTTCATGACCAAATCATGTCCGCACTGTAAACAAATGGACGATAAACGGGCACGTGGGGAATTGACAAGGCTTGAGTTTCTGGATTGGTATATAAAGCACGAACCAGGCTGTCTTCTTAACCATGATGGGAGCGCTCAGGTAATAATAAACACTATTACCTGTATTAAACAATATATATTTATTGGTGGGTAGAGAAAACACATCCGTCTAAAAAATTAAATCATGACTAAAAGAAGTTCTTTAAAGCATACTGATATCTGGCCTTCAAAATAGATAAACTCGGGTAAAAATTTAGGCTTTATTGTTATAGGCTAATAGCTTGCTAGCCTGCAGGCAGTAGCTACTTATAACTTACCTATTAAATTTGCATATATTTGTAATATGCAAATTCTACACTAAATATATTTCTGTTTATTGTTTCTAATTCTATAGTCAATGGAGGCTGCTGGGGTCTCAAAACTCTATTCCCGATCAATTGAAAGGCACAAGATTCGATACATTCCATTTATTGGTGATGGGGACAGTAGTTCATACAGCCGCATATGCATAGAGCAACCTTATGGTCCTACTGTGTACATACCGAAGGTTGATTGTATTGCACATGTAACAAAAAGGATGGGGTCCAACCTTAGGTCACTTATTCGGGATTACAAAGGTGAATATTTTTTTTTTTTATTGTA
>CACRXK020003957.1:0-33791 GCA_902702795.2 Paramuricea clavata
TCGAAAGGTATCGTACAATGAAACTTTACAATGCGAGTATATTTGTAAAATTATGTGCAAGAATTTCTGTTCAGAATTTCCCGTGCAGGATTGTCTGACCTGCACGGCTGTTGACCAATCAAATTGCGTGTTTCACTGTAGTTATTATTTAGTGTCATTTGATTACGTGGGACGTGAAAAATTGTTGAGCTCAGCGAAAATATCGACTCTTCGCCTGAACATGCCCACGACTACCTGTAATAATATCCATTTATATGCATTAGGATCCTATTGGTTATGCAAATTCGTATTGCCTTAATCCCCTTAATTACTTCAACCTTTGTGTTACACGCGTGGGGATTACTGACAACATTTCCATCAGAATATTTGTGTTTCTATCAATAAAAGCTATATATTTAATTATTTACTTTGAATATATGCTTGTAAAACCATCGTTTTTATCCCATTTCGTTGAAAGTAACATAAGCAGTGTGCTATATCATTGTCATTGAGAAACTTTATATTATTTGCAATGGTAAATCATCGCACTCACTATTAATACTAAGTCACATTCCGAGCAAAGTAATTATATTTCCTTTAAATTTATCAAAAATGGGACATATCTCAAGATGGTTCTGTACCTATATTAATGTGGAGTATATTAATTAATGTGGAATTATATTAATTAATGTGGAGATATGTTAATTAATATGGGGTATGTTAATTAATGTGGAGTTATGTTAATTAATGTGGAGATATGTTAATTAATGTGGAGGTATGTTAATTACTCTCCACACTCCACCACACTCCACCACACACCTTGACAACTGTGTATGATGCTAAAAGCATAGCAACGGTGTAACCATCTCAGTTACTGAACATTTAATATACGCACCCTCACTCACTCTCATATTACTGATATATTAATTACCTCCGCCCAACTCCAATGAGGTATGTTAATTAATTAATGAGGAGGTATGTTAATTAATGCGGGGATATATATAATTAATCTGGAGGAGGTATATTAATTAATGTGGAGGTATACTAATTAATGTGGAGGTATGTTAATTAATATGGAGTATATTAATTAATGTGGAGGTATGTTAATTAATGTGGAGATATGTTAATTAATGTGGAGGTATGTTAATTACTCTCCACACTCCACCTCAATCCACTTCCCTCCACTACACACCTTGACAACTGTATGATGCTAATAGCATAGCAACGGTGTAACCATCTCAGTTACTGAATATTTAATATACGCACCCTCATTCACTCTCATATTACTGATATATTAATTATCTCCGCCCCACTCCAATGAGGTATGTTAATTAATTAATGTGGAGGTATGGTAATTAATGTGGTAATTAATGTTAATTAATCTGGACGAGGTATATTAATTAATGTGAAGTATACTAATTAATGTGGAGGTATGTTAATTAATGTGGAGGTATACGAATTAATATGGAGGTATATTTATTAATGTGGAGATATGTTAATTAATGTGGAGGTATGTTAATTACACTCCACAACACCTGTTGTTACACTATTAATATTGACCAAAAGCCGGCCAAAGGTCATGTTTTCAATAACAAAGATAGCCATTTATTGTCAACAAATAACAAGGTTTGATTTCTTCTTTTCGGGCAAGTATTTGTTAATTTGATTTCAATTCGTAATTAGTAGGAATCGGCAAGTCAGAATATTATTAAAAAACATGTTTTACGCAATAATTTTCCAGCAATAATTTCACCCCCGGTAATTTTTTTCGAATTTTTAACAAATTAAGAATTTTTAGTGTTCCGGTGTTCCGGAATGATGCTGTTCCGGTGTTCCGTTGTTCCTGGTTTTACTAATAGCCCTTTGGTGCAAACTAAATTTAGACCGTGCAAACTAAATTTAGACCGTACAGTTTATACTGTTTTTCAAAATATAAGAATATAAGCTATTCAAGCGAAAGTTTAAATGTTTTAAATACTGTTTTCTCAAAACAGCACATTTCGTGCTTTGAGATAAGATGGCCAAGACCAATTTGATCAGTTAATGTGTTTTTTATGCATAGTGCTTCAGCAGTTGTCATATATAGAAATGTAAGAATATATGTCAAGCTGGATAAAAGTGAACAAGTACATTTTCGTTTAAAAAGTTATATGCGTAAAAATTCATTATCTGAAATTTTATATGTCATGCTCAGCAGAACAAGCAGGACATCTGGCTTCGCCACTGAATACACATGTTTTAACAATCGCCAGATACAGCATCACGTCGAAATGACCTATAGAAACGTACCCATATACAAAGATATTACCCCAATCAAAGATTGTAAACAATGTCGTCGGCAAGTCACTATTAGTAAAATGGCATATCAAAAAAAATGCAAGTGTAAAGTCTTAAGAAATAAAGTGAAACAATTATGCAAAATCTTATTAAATTGGTAAAAATTTGTTATACAGGGTGTCCACCAAAAATGCAGTAGTAACATCGCTCCAGATTTTCACACAGCTCATTATTAGTGGGAATCGAATTTGAAAATTGAATCCAAGAGATGAATTTTGACACTAAGATTTGGTTCTGCTAAACCAATTTTAATAGCGTGAAATTTATCAGTAAGATTGAATTTTAAAATTAGCAGGGGTGTATATTCTTATACACGGGTCTTAGGGCCAGGCAAGAAATTCAAAGAAAAGTGAAAAAGAAAGGAAGGGAAAAGAAAGAGCGAAAAGAAGAGAAAAAAGGGGAAAGAATAGAAAGGACAAAAGGAAAAGGATGAGAATGCAAAAGAACTGAGAAAACTTGATCAGTTTCATATGATGTCAGCAAGGAGGGGCAGGGGTATAGTTGACGTATGCCTTTTTATGGCAAGAGCAAGGGGAATTGGAACATAATGTCAAATAATATTTAAATCAAATTTAAAAAAAGTGAATATATATTGTTTGTGAAACTAAAAACGTTTGTTAAAAGATGAACGAAATTTAGAGGGAGAGGAGTACTTTTTAATAGTAACATCTCTAGTTAATATATCAATAATCAATTATTTTGTTGTGCTGTTTATCGTTGAGATGCAGAAGTTCTACATAAACAGGAAAATTTGTTATCAAAATCAGCATTGTAACGTCATTTTTCTACCTTAAACCAAACGTTTTTTCAAAAATAATTATTTAAATCGAAGGAAAATTACTGGAATAGTAAAGGTAGAGCCCAGACTCCGATGTCGTGCACAAATTTCTTCAAGATACAGGGAAGAAAATCAAAGCTGAAGGGGGGGGGAGGAATCAAAGGTCATTGAAGAATATACACCCTTGAAAATTAGCAATAAAAAATCTGGAATACTGCTACTGCAATTTTTTTGGGACACACTGTATTATCAAAGATAAATTCTCAATCTTGATGAAAATCCGAGGGGCCCCGGGGGAGTGAGGAAGCCCAGGGAAACTTTGAAAGGAAATTTTAACGATGGGAGCTCAACCCTGAGCACTGCATGTACATGGGCAAGGGAAATAAAACCGCAAACTTCGCATGTGTAGGTATGGATGGTTAGAATCTGATCAAACGATATTGTCAAAAGGAAAGTTTCTATACATTTCTACAGTTTCTTGACGTCACGATGTTTTAAAAGTACACGCGTAGAAACATTGAAAATTAGTATTTATGCACAAGTGACCATAACAAATCCTACAAGTTGATCGATTAAATTTGACGTTTTAAGCTGTTATATTCACCTACAGGTGAATATAACAAAATCGAAATTTTCAAAATGGCGGCTAGCCATTTTGTTGAAGTTAGTGATAAAGAAATAAGCGAAATTAAAATTATGAATTCACACCAGAAAACACAAAATAACTTGTGCAAAAATACTAAAAGAATTATTCGCCTCAGGCTCGTTGATTATCGGGGAACATTCACCTCGACTTCGTCTCGGCGAATATTGCCCGATAATCACCTCGCCTTCGGCGAATAATTGTTAAATACTATTAAATTAATAATATAAATAATTGTACACCCCCTCCCGAATAAGTTTTGTTGATCAATCGTCCAAAGAACCATCGATGGCGACTTGATACACAGCTGCGAAGTGATCATAACCAGACTTGATTACAAAGCGAAGATGACTTGCAGAGGTCGCTGGCATCTGGAAGTCAAACAATTGCGTAAGTTACAACAGTACCGTAGAAAAACAATACCTAAACAAGCATGTAGGGTATGACTAAATGGAGAGTTATTACAGAGAGAGAATTAAATTGGATAGTTAAGATTTCGGAGAGTTTAGAGCCACACGTACTTTCTCCAGCGACTACACCCAGGGCCGCCGAGAGGTTGGCGGGGCCCGGGGCAAAACGTATTTAGGGGCCCCTATTTAAAAAATTTTTCCGGAAAAATTTTTTTTCGGACAACAACCTCCAGGCTTTGAAATATCGGTCGGTCACGGACATTGTCCGACGCATTCGTGAAATTGTCCGACGTAGAGAGGAAACCACCGGACATTCTGTCTGACCTAAGTGAAACTGAGGTTTATTCTTTGTCCGACCTGAGTGTATTTGTGTCCGACCGAACTGTAGCTTTGTTCAACGTATAAATCAAAATGTACCCTAGCCCAGGACTAGAGGCTTGTATGTTAAATGGAAAAAAAGAGTATACTATTGTATAAAAGGTGAACTGGAAATATTGTTTTAACGTAGTCGAGCGCGGGGCGGCGAGCGAAATGGTGAAGTGGAAAACGGGTTTAAGTTGTCGAAGTCTTTTTTCATACTGCTGTTCTGGCAAGCAAGTTAATTTTGGCTTGGAAATAAGTATGAAAGAAACAAATTATTTAATATTTTTACAACATTTACCGTTTATTCATTTGTGTCATTCAGACTTATTTCCGAGTCAAAACTGAACTGAAGGTTATTGGACATATGTCCGACCCAAACTCAACGTCACCGGACATTTTGTCAGAAGGCCCTGTAAATGGGTTCAGGAGAACTGTTGCCAACCATAAAACCCATGTCTTTAACTGTATTAAATTCATAAGATTGATGATAATACACGACGAATTATCTTTACTGCCATTTATTCGAAGAAGTTTGTTTTGGCCGTCGCTGTCGCGTTGCCGTCTTAAAATCGTAGGGTCTCTAATAAACCAAGATTGCTGACGTCCATGATAAATCCAAGATGGCGGCTCAACCGGGCAAAAACACATACAGCTAGTATTACGAAATGACTTTTAATTTTTTGGTGCTTTCACGTATGTTGGTATTTACACGATTTTCCTTTGAGTGGAGGATTCTGAGTGCCCTGATAGGAACCTGCTGCGTTTGATTGATAGAATCACATTTTCCACTGACGATCATACAACCGCAGTGGCTGAATCCCATCAGTGGTGTAGCTCCTTCGGGTGCCGCCCGGCACAACCCAGCTCCCCAACCACCGGGTCATTGAAGGAGCTCTGAGCGAAGATGACAAAGGGGCTCAGTTAAATTATTTCAACAAATTTTAGAACTCCTTGGAATAACCTTAGCCTCCTCCGCAGGAATACTTGTGGATTATGGCCTGCGAATAGGACATGGTTCCGATCTACCCGATTCTCGAAGAGATGCTTGCGGAGGAGGTCAGTGTAGCCGCCCTCCACTTTGAATGGGCAGGATCGATCAGAGGGTCCTCTCAAGTTTAACCCAAGGGAACTTTAGCACAAAGTTATGCCACTGAACCACATTTGCAGATGTGATATGCATACATGCACTAAAAGTGAAGTAGTTTAGCGAATGTATTTTTCTGGATTTTAGAGCTTACAAGATTAAGGTATTATCTTTGTATTTCAATGTTTCTCGGGGTTCTTCTGAAAAACACAATGTGGTATGTGAATTCTCCTGAATAAACAATATTATCTATATATCTACATGTAAACCCAAACAGATCACTCAAACTGACCAAATAAAAACCATTTTCATGCAACGTCTAGGACAGATATTTTCATATTATTCACCACAACCTGTTCAGTTTACATCCCATCCTCTTCGCAATAAATACTTTGTGAACTCGGATTCCAAGTAGTAAAACCACAAAAAAAAGTTTAAAAAAACCCACATTGACTTCGAAATACTAGCTATATGTTTATTGCCCGGTTGAGCTGCCATTTTGGATTTGTCATAGAGATCACGCCTCCGATAGATACACCAGCAATTTAGGTCTCGTATATACCTATGCACTGCCTCCTTTACAGGGTCTCATGTTTGATGGGACGGTCACAATTCCAATTGGTGTGTGACCTTCCGCTGGTATGGAAGGGCCGGTAAGAAGGTCACACAATTCCGCCTGCAGAATCTTGTAAAAAATAGCCATTAAATCTTTTCGCAATTAAATATGCAGTAATAAATTTACAGTAGTTAACTAGCGATAATATGTAGTAATTAGTAGCGATCGTTTCAGCCAATCACGGCAAAATCGTATCTGATTGGTCAACAACACGTAGCAACAACAAAAATCGATAAAAATAGAAAAAGTATGTTTCACGACCTTCAGGGTGGGTTTTTGCATAAGAGCTTTAAGATGGTCAATATTCAGCCATGATATCTTCCGAGGATCAACTCCGATTTGAACTATTCTTTCAAGTTATATACGTGAGATAAGAAGCTTCAAAATGCCTGATGAGTTTCTAGATGGTGTCAAGTAATCGACAAAAGATGTTCTCATTTGATTATTCCCCGATGGAAGTAATAAAAACGCACGCATTATCGATAATAAATTCTCTTTGACCGCAGAATTTTCCTACAACATAAATATACTGATTACGTACTCAGAGTGATACTCTACGTACAGTCCGGCTATATATTTAATATGTTTGAACTGTATTCATACTAAAAATATTGCGAAATATAGCCACAACTATGCATATTAAAATCTGTTTTATATTCAAACTTCACCCAAAGGCTTTTGCCCTAGGTTGCATCCGTATCACGCGCGTACTCCGCCCTGTATGAATAAACTCGTTGAATAAATAATTGTCTTACCGGAAATTCGTCTATTTGTAGCTGTCCATCGAGGTTACTTAGTTCTAAACAACGAAAGGATGCGTTTATGACTGTTCATTGATGAACGTGCGTTTTAGTCTATTGAACATGGCGCAACGAATTTTAGGTGTAACTTTACCAAATATTTAGTGAAGAAAGCCAAGAAAATGCCGATTTCGAAAATTTTCATTTGATTGGTATTCTGTTTAAACATATCCAGTATTGACTATTGACTGACGAAAAAAAATATATAGGTATCCCATAAAAAAATAAAAATATGTTTATAGTTTACCTCAACGTTTGTCTACATGTCTCGATTTGAATCTTCATAGGTACGGTAAAAAAAAACGTGTGCGGAAAATTTCTCTTCTTCAATGTTTTTTCTGATATGACGTTTTCTTTGACAACTTCGTGAATTATCAGTGACAAATCTAAGAATCAGGGCATATTAGAAAAATAGGTATATGTATATGTATCTGCTCATGGTGATTGCATTGTTGCCAAGGGCTTCAATCAATACTCAGTAGCTTGTAAAAATTTTAAAGGACTGATGTTTAACAGTTGACCAGTTAAATAAATAAAATTAGATTTATAGTATGTCAGATGAAAGAAAAATAAAATGGCTGATATATATTCAATTTGCAGAAACTAATTCCGGCCATAACTTCACAAAGATGATATTCAGTTTTATGATATTCTTGTCGGTGATGCGTGCCGCCCGCCCATCAACTTGCTTCACTACTGCAAAGTCTTGCTTGACTACAGTATTTGAATTGTAATTGTTGTTCACAGTCGCTTATCATCATATTATTACTCAAATTACTGTATCTCATTTCGTCTCTAATACTTTTTTGCTTTATCATGAAAAATAGCACCCCCCCCTGCACCCCCTCTGGCCAGGGCTAGGGGAGTGCACACCCGTCACTGCATCCCCCCCCCCGCCGTAAATCCATCCCTGTGTTCTTGTTAAAACATTTCGGGTTCTAAATCTTCTTGACAGTTCATAATAAACTTTAGCAGGCATGCGAGAACATTGTTGATGCATAGAAGTTGTCAGGATAACAGGTGGTGCCAATATACATTTGCAGAGTTTTGAAAGCCTTTTTATACCATAATTGATACATAACATCAACATTTCTGCTGTTTATAATTGATCTATTTCATTTTAGAAATGTCATAGTCAGGGTTGATGGCACACAAATCAACTGTTTATGCATATTAAATATATCAAATAGGTCATATATTGAAAGTCATTCATCGGTAACAAATGATGACAAGTATAAAAATTAGAAGTATAATCGATGCATATAGGTCTTGAATAGAATGATATAATTCAGCATACCAGATCCATGCAATATTTTGTCGTGGAAGAAAATCCAATAAACAGAATATTATGTTAGTTTTGTACATTGTGTGCTATAAATAAGATCCCATTATGACATATGGTTGTTGTTGATTATAAGACAATATAGTATGGGTTAAGGGAAGGGGGATATAAATTGCTTACTGGTGTTCTTGGCAATGACATTCAGTTGCAGAAATCAGGGTGGATGAAGAAGGGAGCACCCCCTCCAGGATATATAGTTATATACTGCAAGTTGATAATTATGACTGGTTGCAACTGTTGCTATAAGTATTGATATTCAATCTAATGGTGAATCTCTGCTCTTTATGCAGCCACTATGACTCTGGCTTTACTTTAGTGAAAGCAATTATTCAATGTACATAGGCCACTGCTTTAAGAGAAATATTTCCAATATGTGTGACTTAGCTTCTGACTCTGCTAAATTTGTATAAAAATGATCTACCAAAGTCTGTGATGAAAGCAGACACCAATTGTCTATAGTTTGATCATTGATAAAGAAATTATGTAACCTTACGAAATTATATAGCCTTCTATTGGTTTCATTCAACTAATTTATATTAATTAAAGTCACCAATGAAAATGTTAAATTGAGAAGTACATAAACATCAACACTTACAACTCAATATACACCTACAGCGGCAACATGTGGAAGAATCATTACTTTCATAGTTTCATAATAGTATTCTCAATGCCATTAGTCAATAATTTTCTTGTCAAAAAAATTGCGAATCATTTCGTTTCCACTCCGTATTAAATGATGAAACCCTTCAAATGCTTGCCAAAAATGCACTATGGACATTTGCCATATTCAGACTAGTAAAATGACGTTGTTTTGACTGCGTTTGACGTATAATTTTAATCGTAAATTCACAAATTTCCCTTTGTTTCACCCTTCAGTAAACCGCCATTTTGAAATTAGTATCATTACGTCATTTCATCTATATGCTGTCGTTGATTGGCTATGAGCACGCTCACTTCCAGTACGCGCACGATAGCAATATATCTGCTAACCTGAAATTCAGGTCCTAATTTTAAAAAGGGCCTGACACAAAACCTGTCTAGACCGTGGAACGCCCACATATTATTTTTAGACACAGTCATGCAATAATTATGATTTACAAGTGTTGTAGATTTCATTGCACAAAAAATTTATATTCTCATGAACATGTCCGCAGAGTGTGCATTTTGCTTTTTAATTAAACTTAAAAATTCAAAGTACTTTTATATAATTAAGAGTTCAGTTTCTCTATAGCTATTTAACCGAACAGCAAACAAAGATCAATTAGTCAGTTCTGTGCACGGCTTGAATGCCAAGCTTTCTCAAAGTCTCAACTTGCTGGACGCGGATATACTCTAACGGACAAACAACACCAAGAACAAAATTCTCAATCGTACCACGAAGAAGGCGATGTAGCTCAGAAAACGCCGGTAGGACCTGATAAATAAGACTTTTGCCGAAGCCAGTTGGCAGAACAGCAAAGACATCTTGGCTGTTAACAACAAGCTTTCGAATACATGACTAGTTTTGCTGTTCTTTCAGCGTCGTGTGTCCAAATTTCGTCAAAGATTTTGATAAAGCCCTTTCAAAATACTGTTTGTTTGATTTATTTTCTGCCATAAAGAAGAAATTCGATATAAATGGAATTTGATACATGCGTTTGACCTTAATTGTCTCGTTGACCGAGCTATTTTTAAAACTATTGTTTATGTGAACTTGCGACCAATCAAAATCTTTCATGATGCTGATCAACCAATAAGATTTCCCGTCCACTAGATGTCAGGCCCTATTTCAAATTAGGGCCTGAACTTCAGGTTATATATCTGCATTCGCAGATACAAAAACCACTAAAGAAGAGAAATTTTCCGCACACGTTTTTTTTACCGTGCCTATAAAAATTCGAATTGCGATATCTAGACAAACGTCGAGGTAAACTATAAACATACTTTGATTTTTTTATGAAGGTATCTATATATTTATTCAGTCAGCCAATACTGAAAATGTTGAAACTGAACACCCATCAAATGAAAATTGTCGAAATCAGCATTTTCCTTGCTTTCTTCACTGAAAATTCGTTGCGCAATGTCCAATAGACTAAAACGCACGTTCATCGTGAGAAGTAACCTTAAGGCAATACTGACTCATTTTACCGAGATCAATACCAACCTTTTTCTGAAAGTGGTTCGAAATCAACAGGTTCTTGTTCGGATGATTTTTCAATGCACATTTGTTTTACTAAAAAACAAGATGGAAGATATTCATATAAAAGTCTGTCCTTTGAGGGCCTGTTTCGATCCTGGCTGGGCTGGAACAACATCTTTTTCGAAATTCCGATTGTAATATAAAGTCTATTGAGTGTTGATATGATCCAGCCACATTCCCGCCTAAACTAGATAGCCTTACTCTTTCCCCACCGATCAATGTTGACAATGAAATTGAGTTGGGCGAAACCTACAATTGTTCCACAATACACAACATTGAGTGGTGGGGGGAAGGGGGAGGGTTTGGGGCGTTAACATAACGACAGCTCCGAAAGGATCAGTGTCTTAAAATGGGTCGAGTGTATTTTTCTTATTTTCCACCTTTCTTCCAACACACCACGAAAGTTTGGTGACAGAAACTGGCACTTCTACAGCACACCCAATGACAACGTTGTGTTATGTGATTTATGATTACGAAAGCAACCATCCGATTCAAAATGACAGCCGTTCCAAGCAATGTATACAGTATATACAGTATTAGGAAATGCTCTCTTGTATATACTACATGTATATGCATCAATGAGTGGTTTTATTTGAAGTGAACAACATGACAGTGTACTTTAAACATTCGTTGCAGACTGTTTTGCTCATTCAATAGCATGTTACAGTTCGTAAAGGCCTAATTCCACGACGAGCGAAATGCGAAAAATTTCGCTCGAAAACACACTTGTGCGAAAATTTTTCTCGTAGTGATTTCCACAGTAGAGAAAAAATTCGCCAAAACACAAGCATTTGATTGGTTTCGCTACTTTGCCATCCAAAACACAAGCGTTTGATTGGCTCCGATATTTCCATCCATTTCACAACGGCGTAGAAACGAATTGAACTACCCGGCGAAGAGAAATATTTCGCAGAAAAAAACATTCCAAAATCATATTGCGCATGCGTTCAACCTTTCCGCGCGAAAATTTTCCCATTTCGCACGTCGTGGAATTGGGCCTTAAAATCATTGGAAACTAGCTATGACGAAAATTGCTTGGGATTATTATACGGTCGATTTGAAATAATAACAACTAACACGATTTGACATTCTTATAAATATTATTTGAAATCACATTTTTTGTTGTCCGTATAGCTGAAAATAACAAACGCTACGATGCAAATTTCTCACAGTAGTCACATAGTATTAACTATTTTTAAAATTTCATCACAAAATTGGTTCATATATTCACATGGCATGCAGAAATCAGGGACATGATTTTTCTACTCCCTAACTAATTTGCATACCATCGATGCATCTGCGGACATTGGCTAGATTGTTTGTCCATGCATAAATGTCCTCAGGTTTGGGGATTAAATTTATTCAAATTTGGCATAATAAATTGGTTCGTATTATCGAAAGTTGAGGCGATTTTGAAGATATTTTCGTATGTTACTCATTCTATAACTAAAATATTGTATCGTTTATACATTGTTCTAGTTTTTTATACCCTTTTATTGTCCTAGCATTCGAAATTATTTTCAGTGATTTGTATAACGGTTAAAGTAAGGTAATCTTATACGTGGCAAAACCGTCCGTTGGTCCAATTTTATATTTAAGGTCTGTGACATGTGTAAGGTCTGTGACATGGTTTCTGCAGTAACAGTAAATTATATTACGCGATGCTGTTAGTTGCAGAATAAAGTTTGCAGAAACATTTAGTGTAATATTTGTCTGGCATTAGTTGGCTGGCTCTTCTGCATTTTCGTTTGTTCCTAGTGGCAGTAGTATGGGTATTCTTATATAGAATTAAATAGACAAATGTCGACTAACCTCCGTACAAATATTGTAACTAGTAACTGAAATCAGGTCCACATTACACTAAATACTTCGACAGGCTTTGTTTTACAGCCGGCGATTGAGGCAAGTTGTAAACGATTTACTTTATTCTCAGATTTTGCGATTAACAATGTCGCGGTACATTTCCCAATCGAGCAGAGGACTGGGTCTAGTCGCTTGTTTAGAGGAACAAAAATAAACAATATACCGAATAGGGCACCTAGGAAGTTTTCCTGCATTCCTAAAGTTATTTGTGCAGCCTGAAACGCAACAATTATAATAAAGCATCTTTTAATATAGATTTAGCTCGCTTACTATAACTTGCTGTCCCTCCAAACGCGTCCCTGCAAACATCAACTAGTCCCAGTCTTCTGCTAGATTGAGAAATGGCTAATTCACAGTTTACTGTTGAAGCCATATTTTAAAGTGATATGCAAATTGAGAAGGAAGTAGAATAAACCATGTCCACGATTTCTGGACATTAGAACACATTTATAGCAACTACAGTTATACAGTTACTTGAAACCGATGTTAGTCATACAATTTAAGTCTTAGAATTATGTCGCATATGGCTTTCTAAAAGTTTATGATTGTCAGTATTCAGGGTAAGGTCTTCAAAAGTGGGTTTAGTCATGAAAAGTTGGTGGGGTTCAAATTAATTTTACAGCACTAACTCTCTATTTAAGAATCTCAAAAATCAAGATTACCGTTTGAACACGTCATTTTGATAGCATCAATTTCCACTGTGGAAGGAAAACTTATTACAAACTCTTGAGGAAACATTCCTGTTGTCGACCAGAACGTGTTATTATTTCTGTAAAAATAGGAACAAAACAGCAAATCAAGACAATCCTGTAAAAATCTTGCTTCTTCACCTTATTCTCATGCAAAAATCGTGGCGAGGGTAGTAATTCTGGAAAGGGCAGAAAGCGGATTGAAATCTCATTCAATTATCGCGGCGCATGGGAGTCATAGGTGGCCAGATCATCACTGATCTCAAAAGCATGGCGGACTGCCAGTATTGGAAAGAGTAAGATTTTAGAAGACGAAAGAGAATTGTTTTAAAAAATGAGCATTAAACAAACAACAAAATATGACATCATGAAATACAAGGCAAGATTTTTTGTGTACAGTACGAGTTAGTGTAGGTGTAAATTTATTAATTTTAAATCAACCTATTTTATACCCCCAAAATGCTTACTCTAAAATAAATGACGGTTTGTCAAAAGGTATTAAAATGTCTTGTAGAATCAAAATGGGTCGAAAACGACAAACAGTCCACACTCATACTATGAGTATTTAATCTCCACATAACCGGACTGGTTCAGTGGTTCTATAACTTTTATCACACTATGGGGTAAGTAAAAAATCGTAATTTCAATAGCTCTACAAGACATTTCACATTATAATAAATTAAAGTATGGAAATAGACAATAATAGAAAAGCTGTCAAATACGTGTGTGCTGAATGTGGGCTTATATGTCAGCTGTCTGATAGTTTGCAAATCATATAGAAACAACGAAGAATCCAGAACATTTACTAGATTAGTGTCTACGAAGAAGAATAACATGGTCACAGAAATTAATGATTATGAGTGGTGAAATTGATAAATCGTAATCAGAAATAATTAACAAAATCTGCTGTTTTTGCATTTTTGATCGGAGACGTACTGTGAAGTTTGGGGCAGTTCTCGAAGAGTGCGGGAATTAAATCTGTATTCACATTTAGAAAACGGTGGTTTCCAAATACGAGTTCTATATAGTGTTCACATCCAGATTTATTTAATCGAAACATATATATGAACATTCCCAATGTCTACATCGATAATATGTAATACGGGTACCCACCTTGAATGTCAAGATCTTTTGACAGAAGTATATGTCACAAACAACAGATGTGAATGAAGACCACTGTGTGTAAACTCAACTTGCTTTGTCGGGCATGATTTCATGTCAAGGACGAATACTTTCAGTTATGTCGATAGATGATATGTTGTCAACGGACTACAAACTCGTCATGCGCATTTCGCCAACTCAGAAACCGGACGACAAATCGTGGTGAACGTAACTTTATCCATATACCCACAAGACCCACGAAGAAACAATACTGTTACAGCAATGTGTGACAACCAACAAAAAACAGTGACATATTGGAATTGACAAGACAAAGCTAGTCAGGAGGGGGGGGGGAGAGAAATCGCTTGTGAGGGGTGATCCACGAAAGAATCACCGAAGGTATGTCATCATCGAAAAAATTGCCGACCACGTTGTTATTTGTATCGTAAATTTGCATCGTTTTTATTGGTAAGCAAACTTAATTTTTATTATTGATATACTGCTTGAAAAGTTTTTCAGTGTGGATAAAGATATTTATCGTAGGATTCCTTCTACAAGGATTATATTTCAGTCTAGAATTCGGAAGAAAAACTTTTCAATATTGGAAAGACATATTATATCAAAGTCCAAACACTACTAAAATACCAAACACGATGCCTAATTTCGTTAATTGTAACTCGGGATGTTCTAAGAATCTTATTCACCTGAGTACATTACAACACAACAAATATTATATATCACTTTATAACCGTGTCGTTTTTGTTTCAGATACTGATCTACATATTTATTGACAACTTTATATCATTCACAAGATTAATAAATGAGGTACACTCTAAAAACACTCTGGTTAAATTCAACCAGGAATTGGGTTAGTAATCCACCTAACACATTCTGGTTAAACTTAACCCATTTCCTGGTTAAAAATTATCAATTCAACAAAAATTTGGTACACTTTTTTGGACTTTTAACCAGGAAAATGGTTAATTTTTTTTAACCAGACTTGTGTAGGTGGATTTTTAACCCCGTACTGGTTGAATTAACCCAAATTTAACCAGAGTGTTTTTAGAGTGTACAGTATATACTGTAAAATTAGGTTGTACTCTAAACTTTCTGCAAATGCGGATTTAAATTTATTTCTATATTTTATTTTCATAATTTAATTGGATATCATTGACAAATATATAATGTAAATTTCTCACCAGACAACATGATTCCAAGAAATGATAATCAATATAATTCAACATTAAAAATTAAAATATGTTTTGATACAGTGTCTATGTAAAGGCTCTCACTGCAATACTCAAAGATAACTGCATTTCATTCCTCAAGTTGGAGCGTTTGACGGAGTCTGTGGTTATCACCGTCAGGCACATTAATACTTTCGAAGGATGCATGGACTTAAGAAGAGAAGTTTCTGTGATTGCAACTCATCTGGACAACTAATACCCCTCAAAGTGATGTTTGGTTTTTAACATCCTCATGTGCTAAAAGAGAAAGTTCCTATACCAAAGCATCACGGTTATCTTTTTGTCAATATTCTTTGACTAAGACAATTAAAGTACATCATTAACTGCTTGTTATACATAGGCCACAACGCACCGGAATGAAAATACAGGGAAAGTTCAGTTTCCACACAACTTCTACAATAGGATTAGAGAAAATAAACTTGCAGTCCAACACCACTTATTGCATCGACTTGGGAATTAAAGCGAGGTTTGAATTTGAATTAAATAAATTTGTGTTGTTGTTGTCGTTTTCTTCTTTTGTTGATCAAATCTTTGATTGCTTGTTTTAAAGGGCTCAAAAAATAGAAATTTTTGGAAAGCTTGGGATACACAGATCATTTCAACGTGGTACAACCATGTCCTCCTTCTCCACAACTTATTACGCGAAAGCAAAAATCAAAGAAACAAGGTTCCAATTTTTAATAATTTTCTACACACACAATAAGTGATGCAACGAGAAGCACAAAATAACGTGCCTAAAGAAGATCTAATTTACATAACAAAAGTACTCAGACCTATCACAAGCATTAGGAAATAATTATCCAAGATCACAACTCATTTCATTGCCAAAAGTAACTTACAGATTATTATCAATTCAACCTACTTTTTTCTACATTTGCAGCTTTCAAGATTAGGACTTCATATCACTGATCCCACACACTATCTTTGGTAATTTCATTGGTTCCTTTATACTGACTAGTTATACTAGACCTACTTATGATTAATTTAGCAGAACACTATTTGATAACCTGGACCTCTTTACATTTCTGGTTGAAGCTTTGGAGACACTAACAAAAATAAAATACTATAATCGCTGTACTGTACATGTGCGTTTATTATACATTAAATTATTAACTTCTTCGCACAACACATGTTTGTGCATGCATGGGTTATATTGCAAACATTCTAAATAATATTCCATGTACAGTTGGAGATACATAAAGTACATGCATACAATAAACAAAGAGAAAGTTGCTGTACGAATAAAGCAAAATATGCTTGTGATGTTACTTTGAGTGTATATCCACACCGGGCAGGCTTGAAAATATGCCTGGCCACGGTGGGAATATTTTTCAAGCCTGCCCGGTGTGGATATACACTCAGAGTAACATCACAAGCATGTTATTCACCTGAGTACATTACACCAACACAGGAAATATCAAAGCAAAATATGTTGACAAACATAAAAGTTATATAGTATAACGCAGTGTTCTCTACAGTCGTGAGTGGAACAGGTAAAACCTCAGATTTTTCAACAGGTATAAGCGTCACGTCAAACCCGATTGATAAAGAACATTTTTTGACGGGACGATCATATTGTCAACCCATCGGCAGCGTGGGCCTGGGGACTGAGTAATTAAATAACGAAAAATGTTTAGTTTATTTAACAAGGTGTGTGTTTAGGATATAATCTTTAAATAGACAGTATTCAAAATAAGTTTAAATCTTCCCTCAAAACACAGGATATGCCATTTCGAATTGAGAGACTTCTGCAGATTTCGTGAGTACACCCCAGAGGTTTGTAGGTACACCTACACGAACCGTATTACTAATTATTTCTTAACAAATGTACACAAACTCTAGGCTTCTTCAGGCGGCAATGAGTGGTCGTGTAAACGGTAAATTTTACCCGCCGGTTACCGCCTGATAAGGAGAACCCTGATAATGTTGTGTAAATCTACTCATAATTTGGATTTGCAAGACTATGAAAATGTGATATCATCTAGGCAATGTAGCCTCACACGCAGGGGCGGATCTGCCTCATCTGCAGGGAGGGGTACAGGTTTTCCATGGGGTGGTGATGTATGAGGAAGCCTCTCTGCCCACTTTCTCTGCAGTTTTCGATGCTACTGTCCCAATATTACCATACAATACTTGAGACAGCTGAATTTGTATTTTCGCTGTTTATCTTTTGTTTATGAAGGTTGTAAATTATCAGCATGACTGGACAGTTACTGTTAAAGTACAGAAAATTTTAAAATATGGCTGTACAGTATGACAACCTCGACTACATGTTTGTGTATTTAACCATGATGTTTAACATTGATTTAACTAAATCAATTAAATCATTTCAAGAAATAGACACATGCTAACATTAGAAGTGTCACTAACAGCTCTATTCGAAAAGAAGTAAAGTAAAACATACTGTATGTTCAAGCAGATGTTTTCAGGATGGTGCTGAACTTCTCTAGATGGTGCTAGGCAACATTACCTGGGGTGCACATATGCCACATACCCTTGCACCCCCATAGCAGATCCGCCCCTGGTAAAATTAATGAACTAGTGTGATTGTTACCTCGGATGATCAAAATGGAGAGATGTAATTAGTCTGATGGTGATGTCATTTGAGACAAGTCAGGGTAAAGGAGCCTATACTAATCTTAAATTATATTAAGTTTGTCTAGTAGAAGTCATGCAAAAACTTTAATTTGTGTTTCCTAAATCGATTACTGTGGACAAATTATTCATTTTTTGAAATGACCACCATGGGAGATCATTACAAAGACAATGAAAATAATTTTTGGCATACTGACAGCTTACTGGACAGACTAAGTGTAACTTTATGGCAGTCTAAGCATGTTTTAATCCAAGGTCTGAAATTTTCTCGGCAGTATCCCACTGAGAGACTAGGATTAATTAAAGTTCTAGTATCACATCCAATACCCCATATTTGGATACTATAGTGGTTATATATTTAACACAATTTATGGCATCGCTGAACCAATTATCAAAGGACATATTATACAGTGTTGTAGCTATCATAATTGTTATAAATTACAATAACAACAGGAGACTCAACAGTCTACAACAAACCATGCCGCAAGTTGGAAATCAAAGGCTGCTTGTATTTCCAAGAAGGCAGACTCAAAGCTTTAAAGCCATAATGGCAGATCAATAGTTGGAGATATCGAGCGCTCTCGCAGCTAGTATCCTAATGTGTGAAATTTTGTGATATAATATCCAGTTGGCAGGGCCTTTTTTAACATACAAGCTAGGGGGGGGGGGGCAAATGCCCCCAGTCCCCCCTTGTGGCCCCCCCCCCCCCACGAAATCACATTTTGCCCCCCCCCACCAGGAAAAGTCCCTTTTTCCTAAAATTATACAAACAAACCAGCGAAGATTAACAAATAGATAAATGGAAACTAAGTAAGTTTAAAGTTTTAGGCTTTATCCTTTGTCCTTGTTTAGCAAAATCGATTTAAATTCTTACGTTTTTCTACCACTAAGTAATGATAAATTATTGTTAATAATTTTTTTATTTTTTGGATGCTCAAAATGCAGGAAATAGCATTTCCGGGTCTCAAGTTTCAAACATTTTCTGGGGATTATCCCTCTATTTTAATATTCTACTTTTTGTGCATTTTTTCCTTCTTTAATTTCAAATACAAGTATAGTTAGCATCCATTTTGGAGCAAATTTGGATGCTCAGAATGCAGGAAATGACATTTCCGGGATTCAAATTTCAAAAATTTTCTGGGGGAGTACATCCCCAGACCCCCCCAATCATGCGTGGTATATTGGCCACACACATGGCCTTCAGCCATTGCTATCCCCCTCTAATAATATTATATCACAGAAAGGTCCCTTAAATTCAAAAAATGCCCCCCCCCCCACGGGAAAATCCTTAAAAAAGGCCCTGCCAGTTGGAATACAAGCCATTCACAGTTTGGTATCCAAAATCAAATCTTAGTATCCTCTGATAATGGAATACTGCAAAATTTCAGGCCCTGTATAATCATGCACTGATCTCACCCACGTACTGTACCATGCATTCACTTAAGTTTTGTTGTGACAAAAGAATTCACGATTTCTGATCTGACAAATGAGTGAGGACTTGGCATCTAGTGTTGTATAATCTTTTAATAACAACCTATCATTTACCCTAACTGCTGCAACATATGCCACCCCTGAGTTTAATCTATTGAACCTGTGCCATCCTCTTGACAAGTAAAATTGCCTGGCGCTAGGGCGAAATACAACTTACATGTAACCCATCGAGTGGCAGGCTCAATGGTAAGGGTGACTATAACCCCTTGACAAGTAAAATCATTTGGCATTAGAGTCAAGACAGAGTAAAATTAAATAAAGTACCTGACGGAGTGTATGGTGGATTGCCACTCAGAGGGTTAATGTGTTAACTAAATTATCAAAGCTTATAAAATAGCTTGTGTTATGAACTTCAGCTTTTGACTTCTAGTTGATAACGTGCAGGGTGCATACTCCATGCACTCCTTGCCTGAGATCTCTGCTGTGAGGTAATACTAAATGTGTTGGCGTAAATTGACATGAGAGTCAAAAAAAAGTTTTTGGTACAGCTGCTAGACTAGTACATTTGGTGTCCACACTGGAAAGATTGTACTCTAGTGCAAAGGATTTCTCCCTTCCCACTTTAGACCCTTGGCTGTCTGCATGCATAATGTACACTTTTAGAAAACTTGTGCGCATGCATATGCGCAGCAATTCAGCATAAAATGCACATGCAGCACATTGTGGAGAAAATATTGACTAAAATATTGACTATATATGCATAAAAAATATTTTGCTGCAGTTAAAATTATGGCAATTACAAGTGGATTAATAAATATTTTTGGCATGAAACAAGTTTAAATAAAAAATGAAATAAACAAATGAATAAACATCTCTCTGAACTGCCATCTTGGATTCCCATTGTTCTACAGTACTGTAATCAGGTGTACACAGAGTAGTGACTGAGAGCATTTATGTCATCTCATTTTTTCTTATTTTTTTTGTGCGGACCCTTGGCGTGGACACAGACTGAAAAATTGGTAGTCTGCATAATTTTCAAAATTTTTATGCGCATACTTTTGGGGAACAAAAATGTCTCCTTTGCATGTGCATTATTTGCAAACTTTCTAGTCTGGATTTGTGTGAGATTACTAAGTACAGTTTTCAGTCTCCAAAGCACACAGGCCAGTGTGGAAAGTTTGTACTGTGCGCCCGAGATATCGGGTCATTCGGGTGCGCAATTTTGATGCTTTCTATATATTTACTATTAGTATAATTACATAGACCAGGTGATATAATGCGATAATCACCTATTAAGCGATTTTCGAAATGGCGGCCAAAGCCATTTTGTCAATTAAACGACGAAGAAACATGTAACTATTTTTAAAATTTTTTTCCAAATAATCAACTATGAAATTATACACCTTATAGGCTTGGTGATTATCGTGAATAAAAAACTCGACTTCGTCTCGGGTTTTATTTACCGATAATCACCTCGCCTTTGGCGAATAATTGTTAATTAAATTTTCGAAATCTCGGCCACGCAATTTCCAAGCTTTCCAGTAAGGCACATAGGATTGCCTATTATATGTGACCCAGGATCGGTATCGGTCCTAGGTTTTAGTCCCCAAATTATGTAAATTGTTTTGAAATATTGGCATATGCCCAATATTTATTTTGTATTTTTGGCTATTTATTTTGATGTCTTATCTATCTTGTATCGCCGTATCTCCGACATAGAGTTTACATGGAATGCAACCAGGCTCGATAAATTATAACCTTCATATCATGTTCATGCAACCTCATTCAATATTTCAAAATGAATATCAATAAACATTGACATCGTCCCTGATGATTTTATATGTGTTAATGTGATTTATTTAATCCTTACCCATCAATGATGTTTTCAGGCGGATACTTTTCATCGTATGCTGTCGATAAACTTATCCTAGCCCCACGTTTAACTAGTGCAACTTCTATCATTTTCCTTCAAATTTCAGATCTCTGTTGTCAACAACAATTTACAATGACAACTGGCAATGCTATTATGTTTCACTTTAAATGAAGTATTACTGTAAATCATTGTTTTGGTCTTCCGCTGGTGTCGCGCGGGAGCGAAAAGGAAGGAAAATTTGGAAAAGAAAAGTAAATAAAAATACTAAATACAATTTCAGAGGTCTGCGAAGGTGAAATATAACAGTTAATGTGTCATTAAATGTCCAGGTATGTAACATAACTTTGAGCTCAAATAATTTTTGTTTTGGTTGGAAGTAAACACCATGAATTACGACTACAGCTTGTCGAATGTCGACTTAACGACAGGCAGTCAGGACATAATGACATACAGCTGTACAGTACTACGACACAATCTGACAGCTGCATAATTTTATTGTTTCAAGATTACATCGTCTGTTACACTCTGTTTGGTACTCAGGTCACTTTATTCCTGTTTGCAGTAGTGATATCATTGGGATAGTTTTGTATTTTAAAGTCACAGACTGTGTAAGGGGCGACATCCATACTCAAATTGCCACGCAAAACGTCATTTTGACGTTTTGAGTGGGTGGGTGGGTTTTCAAGAATCAGTTTGACGTTTTGCGTGGCAGTTTGAAATTTTTAAATCAGAAAATATTGAACACATGTGCAGAAATGATTTTGGATGTATATGTAGAAGTTAACTTGAAGAATTTGTGTATTTCACTGTACCAAAGGCTTTAAACACGTTATCAGTTTTCGCGAAAATACGAAAAATATTTAATACAGGTATTAATTTATATCATTATTTAAAACTACATGAGCATTGATTTGAAACATTATTACTCACTGGTAACACCTTTGAGGTCTCCCTTTTATAGTTTTAATAACAATATACACTTGACGTTTTCAGCACTGCGTGGGTGGGTCAAAACAAAAACGTCAAAATGACGTTTTGCGTGGCAATGTGAGTATGGATGTCGCCCCTAAAACGCACTGCTGTCTGTCACTGCATGCATGCACACGCCCATATTTCATGGATTCAATGGAATCGTCATGCATGTTCCACCATAGAGTAGCATACAGTGATGCTTCAGTTTAATCCACCAACATATTCTTTAATCCAAGCTGCTGTCATCTATTTTTTTTCTGCAAACTATGAATATGAAAAACCAACAATGGCAGCATTCTTTCCTAATTGACAAGTAAAATTGTCTGGCATTCAAGTAGAGTGTTTAATAGACAGGGCAAAATAATAAAGTATTGTGCATTGGCACTTAAAGGGTTAATGATCATTGAGTGACGGCACTCTCCCTTTGATGAGTAAAATTTCTGGCGTTATAGAGAGAGCAAAATAATTTATACTTATGTATACGTACTAGTCAATTGACGGCCCCCACAGCATATAGCGGGGAATTAACGAGCACAGAGCCGCGGATAACACCTATTTAATGCTGCATTTCTCCGGGGAGACCGGGGATTTAACAAGCATACTATTTGCCTGGATAAGTAGCCAGGATTTTAATGCTCGGCTAGAATAAAGGCGTGGGTACGAGTGATCTTCGCTTGCTCGTTGATCAACAATGGCGGAATCATTGAGAGGTCATTACAAGTGTTTGAACATGCTCATCGGTTTAGTGCTACACATACTATCTTAATTAGACCAACATATATTTTCTCTTATACTGTATACATTCATGGTCTGCTTGTATATATAGTTGGTTTATACATGTCAGATACAAACCTTGAATTTATGATGACCAAGTACACATTTTATTAATATTGGTCTACGTGTCGTGGAAATTAGAGAATCTCTCGATCGGGAGAACGAAAACAAAACAAGCTCAATTGTTTATTTAATCTTTGTTTACATTATATATTGTATATTGTTTATTAAAGTTTGTTGTAGAAAGTGTTCAGATTTGTGTATTGTCATTTGCTATTTTGTAATTTGTACAAGAGTTCGTATTACATATCCACCAGCTCCTACAAGAGGGCGTCCAATTTTGGTACAACCCAATTTTGTGCCCTAGCTGCACCCCCTGTAGGAAAATACCATTAATGGTAAGAGTTCAGTCTTTACATTCATTTGATTATATACTGTATACATAGTAAATAAAAACCATAATTTCAAAAACCCATTAATGGAAATTTATTTTTTCCCTGTGATTGTACACCTTGCCTCCTGCTGTCCAAAGGGCAAGGGGAGAAAAGGTTCTGATAATAGTAAGTGTATTTATTTAGGGCATCCAAATAGGGTTAACTTTCAATTTCCTCCATGGCAGAGGTATGGATCAATAGAACCCATATGGAGGCCCATTAATGTGCAAGACTCTCCCCTTAATCAATGCATGAGTATATAGACTGCCATTAGACAGAGTAATTAAAATAATAAAATGGTGCATTTCGGCCTGCTGCAGCTTAATGGGTGAATCACCAGTGCAAATTAATCAAAACTTGAGTTGTGATTTGCGATTATTGATGAACTTTAGACTTCGCTAATAGTACCCTCTCCACGGGCTTATGCCGGACCGGCACTCCACGACGTACGTTGGGTTGGGGATTATGTGTTTTTCGTTGGATATGGCCATACATACTAGACTCGGTCTGATTGCTGGTGTTATCCTTCAAACTCCTTTGTGTCCAACTACTACTTCCCAATCATCTTACTTTAACCGTATTGTCAAACTCTTGAACAGAGTGTGTAAGAATGTTGATTCTGACGCTTTCTCTCCAGTCCCATTACTTTTATGTCCTTGCCTTTTTAAATTTTCCATTTATTCATTTTATTCTTATGAGTTATGTAACTGTTATTCTTAGACTTCATGATATATTGTATGATTTTTAAATATCCAAATAAATTTGTGAAAACAAAACAAAACAAAACTTTTTGCTGAACACTATATGCCAAACACTATATACCCCAAACACTATGCGCCAAACGCTATACCTTTGAACGCCTGAATTAAATACAAGATTTCAACATTGTCGTAAAATTTTTTTAGTGATTTTTATATCCGCCAGTTTGATTCCCACAAATTGTCAAATTGTGCATTTAAATTTAATTCCATCGCCCATATTATGAAGAGAAGATATGGGTTGCATGAGCTACGATTAGGATTCGATTACGATTTTGAATAAATGTGCTATATATGGAACAAAACGCATAGTAAAAAAATGCACGGTTGAGCGTGCAATGGAAGCCTTCCGTTGCCCGCTGAGCAAAATGTAATTTTTATTCCATATCACGTGGTCATTATCAGCCAATTAAATGGCCGAAATTTGATGAGGTACATGATACGCTATTGACTATGACTATGTGGGACTATAGACGCTATACTATAAACTACGTGGACGACTGGACGTTCTTCTGAATTTTTTAGTATTATTAAGAGTTAGCTGGCAAGCGATCTTTCTTGCGAGTTACACATTTTATAAAATGGGAGCCCTGAAGCTTAAGACCTATCAAAAATATATCGTGTGGTTCTGGTTTCATACTTTCATATCATGAAAAAGTACGAAAATATTTTTGGGGAAAAAACTTTTTTTGCTTGACATCGATCAGTAATGCGCGTGAAAGTGGTCAGTTGGCATCAGCACATAACATTTCAATAACTATGGGCGACCTACGAAAAAGGTAGGGTCGGCATACCACATCGAAAAATCAAAAGGGTCGGCACAAAAATAAATGATAGGTTGAGTAACCGGAACACAGGATATTTTGTGTTAGGCCTAACCTTGATCACTGTATAGTATCTATAACTTTATTTATAACAGCTGTTCCATTATGTAATCAACTTTTACTGCATATAAATAAATTAACAATGACATGTAAACTATCCTCTAGGTGCGAAAAATGCTTTCTCTACAACTTGTGGCAGAAATCCAAGCCGGAACCTCCCTTGTAACTCCATTCCAACCATGGTGGGAAATACTTATAGATTACTCGCTCACTGGTATACTGATGGCAGTTCTATTAGGACTGGCTGGTGTTACACTTACTGGTACAACTGAAATTGTATGCATACCAATCGTGAATGGTAGTCTGTCGACTGATCTAAGTATTTCTTCATATGTGAATTCAAGGTAAGAAATTTCAGTCGATTTCACGTAATTTTTGCCTGAATGTTCCGAACTTCGTTCCAAAGTTCGTAAATTCGTAGTTCATATTGAAATTCACAGACCAGTTTGTAAACAAAGCCTCTAATTTGTCCTTGAATTTAAAGAATGGTTTAAAGGACGAAGTTCGTAACATTTAACCCCGACGACAATATTCTTGGGCATAAAAACTCCCAATTGCCGAATTTAGTGAAAACCTACATTTCATCCTGAGTGAAATATGGACAAACGTGGAACTTTTTTATAGCACAATTTTCTCACAGTTTCTGTTCGAAGCGTCAAGATTTGAATGTGCGATGACTCTCAAAAGCATCCGGCATAAACATTGGAACAATAATACATGGCGAAGCACCGCCAAAACCATCCAATTTTATAACAAAAGCAGAATGCATGACAATGAATAATTCACAAATTCATTTTGTCACAAAGCATATTTCTATGAAATGAGTCATCGTTTGAAAATAATAGTAGTAATCAACACTTATATTGTGTTAAGAGTTCGTTTATGATAAATAGATTTGAAAAAAACGATCAACAGAAATGTGAGGTTTCTTTCTGAATTTAGTGGGTTTTGTCACCAGTAATGTTGCTGTCTGCGACTTTGTCAGTGGGGGATTTTGTTGATTTTTGTCATGTTCTGCTTTTGTCATGGGTTTGATGTTGAGATGCACGGTATGCCTTCTTTCCTGAAATTTAACATGATTATGCATTCTTGTCTTCATTATTATGTAGATGTTCCAGAACATTTGGTGGGAGTTTTCTCCTCTACTATCCATATCTTGCACTTGTGCTTTATCTGGTGCTACTATTTGGTCATATAATATCGGTGAAGCTCCCGTCCACAAGTTCATTTCTTGAACTTATGTTTCAACTTTTTGCCGACTTCAAAGCGCTTCGAAACTCGTCAGCGTACTTTGGAGGCCAAGCCGTAGTGACCAACCCTGAAGAACAGCGCATGAGCAACGAGACGCAGAAAGGCGGAAAACTTTACAAAGTACTAAAAGTTGAAGTCAAAGAACAAGTCATCGGTCTGGTGGAACGACTTATTCAAACTTTGAAATCAAATCCCGGCTTCTTCGTGGTGTACGTGGTGAAATCGGTTATTCTTTTTGTCGGGAGTGGTTTAGTAATTGCTGGGAATGTTGTAGCACTTGTTATCTATGATTGGGCATTGGTGTTTGATTGTGAGCTCAAAATGTCCGTCGCTGCTTTGTATGAAACAACAACATGTACAATTCCCGCAGCCCCTTTCTTGTACAGTCTAATGATTGTAACTGCAATTTTTTCGTCTTTCATTCTAATTTTAACCTGCCGAGCAATTTTCTGGCTGATTCAAACCAGAAATTTTCAGTCAGATTATTTGCAAATGTGGAAAAAGGGAAAGCATATACTCAGTGAGCAACCAGGATTTCGAGATTTTACTTTCTGTTTAATGTTAATGAAGTGTAACGGGACGGACGGCGAAGCTGTATATGAAACCGTGAATTCCAGTCTACAGATATACACTAGTCTTAAGATCGAGCAACATCTTGAGAAAGACCAACTCCTCGGCACGAGTGTAGCGTCTGATGTACAGTTCGAGCAGGCTAATTATATTTGTGATTTTATGCTTCGGGAAATGGGTATGCAGAGCAAAGAGACGGGAGAGAGTCATGATTTGATTAACACAGTGAGCGGTCTCTATGACTATATGGGGATAAACGGTGGTGACAAGGAAGGCGCCGAAAAGAGGTAGGAGGTATTTTGCATTCAACCCTTTTTCTCGTTCCTTATTGATCAATATTTCCAAATTCTGTATTCTGACTACATGTATATTCATTTGGTTCTTGTGCAGAAACTGATCAATTTAAGGCCGCTGCAAATTTACTGTAATCAATGCCACGAATGTTAACGCTCGTTCCAGCGAAGAGCAGTTCCCTTTCGTGAGCGCCTTAAAAACTCGAAACCCGCCGGGGCGAGTGCAATTTGGAAAAATTTTTAAACATGACAAGTTTTGGTAACTTTTAATTGAACAAGGAACATCATATGATTATTAATTTATTTGGCCAATTGAAAAAATAGTTGATCATCGTCCCCGCCCGTCCATAAAAATGAGCCTGCATACCCAGGATTTTTTTTAAATTTTCTATTCAAAAACAGCAACTTTTGTCACGTTGAAATTTAAAATTTTCATGAGTTCCTCTATAAATGGTGGATCACTCGACACTGTAGAAGTCCAATGTAACAGTCCTGAAATAAAGTATACCTTAATTGTTATGTATTTATTTGACGCAAATTTTAATCTTTGTATAAAAAATAAAAATAATGCAGACAGAGCCAATATCTCAAAAGCCCGCCGCCCGACTTTTGGCAAAAGTAAAGGACGATGGCCAACTTTTTTCTTTTTCTTTTATCTGACCAATATTTACGAATTCTATTAACCCATGGCTTTTAAAATGCACTGACCCTACAGTACTTTTGTTCTTTTGCTTGTCCTTTTACTTGAAAGCATTAGCTATCGATAGTTACTCCGACCCGTTCATTTCCGCATTTCTGTTTTGTCAGATTAAGAAATGCTGTCGTGGACGAACTGATCTCACACCCAACCCGCTACAAGGACATGATTGATAACAGCAAGGAAAATCTCTTGACATTTCGTGAATATGTGAGAAGCATTAAAGACGGATCTTTCGTGTCTGGCCAGGTGTTTGAATGTAACTTCGTTTTAATGGCGTTCGCGAACTGCACTCACTTCAAGATTGTGGTATTACGACCTAAGTTGTGCTCGTTTGTTTTCACTCCTCTTTATGAGGAAGGAGAACACGTGAAAGTTTGTTATCTGAAGCATATACCACCAAGGGATTACATTGCTGTGCTTCCACTGGATGAAGCATCAGATGAACAAATGTTAAACAAAGATCGGTTTTTAGAAAGTATGGAATATGCAGAAAAGCTTCAAGATAAAGCACTAAAATCATGGCGTTCGACTGGTTACAAGAATTTCTTACAAAATTTAACATCGCTTTTGCCCAAGTATCTCACTGGTACTGAAGATGTTTTTGACAAAGTAGACGGATCTCATATCAATCGTCCAGTTATGTCTCACCTCACGCTTTTAGAAGACATTGGTGTTGGAGGAAATGAAGATGGGGAGAGCGAAGCGGAGGGAGGTGCGAAAGAAGAAGAGGGATCTATGGTTATAAATTGATAACAGGACATGTTTTTATATTGAGTAGAGTTGCCAGGAAATAAAGTGTGCGATAATTCAAGACTTTTTTGTCCCTCGCTTGTACTCCAAAAATTATTCTTAGGTATTTATGTCGTTAAGAATTTAAATGTCCAGGTCTACTTAGTCTTTAAGATAAGGTATATGAAGCAGAGTTTTCTTTTAATAAACTGAAACAGACTACAGTACGACTTAGAACTAGTGAGCTAGCTCCATATATATCTAGAGCAAGAACTTCAGTTATTCGGCCCATGAGAAAAGCTAAGATGGCGGCAATTGACGTCCAATAGCTCTGCGGGTCGTAAACGGCTTTTATTCCATTTTCCCAGCTAATTCCAGTTTTTTCTAACGGACCGTATCGTTAACCAAGTTATCAGTTCATAAAACCATAGTGTTATCTCCTTTAAAACGATGTCAAAATACGAAACGTCGGCACACTTCTTGCCAAGATGGCGGAAATTGAAGCCGCTATATTCGACGTTATTGTCTGCGCGGTTAACAAGCTGGCTTCACATTTTGAACTCGAGTTCTCGCTCCAGATATATATGGAGCTCAGTGTTTAAATAGCGATTGTAGCATTTTAGATAGCGATTGTAACATTTTGCACTGAATGGGTAACGCATCTCTTAATAAATTCGTGCAAAAAATGAAGCCGGAAGTGACACTGTCGCCACCTCATTAAGGCTCCCACTATACTATATTTGTATTGCAGAATCATAGTTGCGCGTCTTTTATCGAAAATTGTGTATATTTTATTCAAAATACACCCAAAACATGGAATAACTGCTACACTACAAATATAGTGTGGAAATTGGTGAAATGAATAAGCTATGCGGTACACTGCATACAAACCCGTTTTAAAATGAGCTGGATATCAAGTGATCAATATCATTGTTCAGATACCAATTGAAATTGATAATTTTTTTGTACTATAACAAATGCACTGTTACATAAAGAGAATTGTTATTATCATGTCAAGATTCTGGGCTTATATTCATGTCTGTATCTATACCTGAAATAAAAGGACTATGAAGATGTCTGTAACTGTGTAATATCCCTTGTAAGACCATACTGTACTGTTATTGTAGTGTTTTGTATTTAACAAATATAAAACATTTTCCGTGTTGTGATATACAGTTATATCAACACGCGTGGGAATTGGGAAAACGAGAAATTGTGTGGTGAAATTGTGAAATGCTATATTATGTATTGTATTGTCTTTGTCTTAGGATATCTCAAAATCATGTCTGCTCACAGCTTAAGTTTTTAAACTTAATTAAAAAAACTCGCTTTTGAAAATTTGGAAGCAAATTTTGAAAAATGTTAGCATCAATATCTCAAACCGTCAAACGATATATATGTGAATCGAAAAGTGCCAAATACTTGCTGTAATATATTTTAGACTGCTCAATTAGATGTATTATATTCCGTAGTAAGACTTTCTCATAATATCAATTCGAATCTAGACTCTAGTTCATTAGTTCGATTCTTCAACGTAAAAATCCCCAAAACAACAACCTATTGTCTTATAGTCCACGCCCCTATGACGCGTGCGTAATGTCCTATTTATAAATGTCTATTAATAAACAATATCTCACACTCCCCCCTTGACCAGTCACAACTGGTCAATCATGGACTGTCTTTTCAAGTCTACGTTTATTGCCGCTATTCTCCTTTGTCTTGTTGGTTTTTCTTCTTTCTGAATGTCTGCATCTTGTTTTGACTCCTTACTGTCCTCGTTTTTTCTTTCTTCCTTGATCTCTAATGGCACAAGTTTTTGAATTGGACGTCGTAATACGATTGGTTTCCCTTTCTTATTCAACGCTCGTAACTTTACACCTCGTACTTCACCGTCTTTACTTTTAAGCAAAGCTTCAACTCTACCGATCTTCCATTGACTCCTAGGTAGACCTTCTCCTTGCACAAGAACTACTTCCCCAACTTCTACTTCCGGAACCGTATTGTTGGTATATGTAATATTTCGATGAAATTCCCGTAGATCAGCTAAGTACTCCTTGTTCCATCTCTTCCAGAAGTGCTGCAACAATTGACTCAAGTATCGTTGTCTCCGTACAATTGCATTACTATCTTCCTCACTGTCACTAAATTCCTCTGGATCTGGTAATGTTGATATCCGCCTTCCGATTACGAGATGTGATGGTGTCAATGGTTCTCCATCAGACAATTCCGAATATACGTAAGTCAATGGGCGAGAATTGAGTGATCCCTCAACTTCTGTCAACACCGTGGTTAACTCTTCAAATGTTAATCTCGCATTTCCGAGTATTTTACGTAGACTCCTCTTAACTAACTGTACCATACGTTCATAGTATCCACCCCACCATGGGGCACGTTCCAATATGAAGTTCCATTTGATCCTAACAGTTGTCAAGAACTCTTCCAGTTTCTTATCTTTGAACAATTCCGCAAGTTCCTTATCTGCCTTTTTAAAGGTCTTAGCGTTATCCGATGTAATGGATACTGGAGTTCCTCTCCTTGCTATAAAACGTCTTAAACATCGAATAAAAGCTGTAGTTGATAAGTCATGTACTAGTTCCAAATGTAGAGCTCTTGAGGTAGAACATGTGAATAGACATATATATGTCTTCTTCATCTGCTTTTTAGGGTCGCTAGTTTTTACAAACAAAGGTCCAGCAAAATCGACCCCCACATGTGTAAAGGCTGCTGTTTCCTTGACTCTATGTTCTGGTAAACTGGCTTGTTTAACCGGTTTAAATGGTACACTATGGACTTTCCTACACTTTACACATCGGTTAAGAGTGTATCTAACCAATTGACGACCTTTTGGAATCCAATATTTACTCCTTAACTCTGTTAGTGTCTCTTTTATTCCTCCATGCTTGACTTTCTTGTGACAGGACTCCACGATCAATTGAGAAATGCTGTGATCTCTCGGCAAGAGAATTGGGCTCCTTGTTTCCACGTCAGTAGATGCATTTTCCATTCTTCCTTTACATCTGATAATGTGATCTTTATCGGCATAAAGTCCGAGTTGGTTGGTCAGATCTTGGTAATTCTTCTGTTTCTTCACACGTTCCTGTATTTCTCTGATCCAAATTTTCTCTGCATCATCAATTTCCTCAATAGTGAGTGTATTTGGCTTTAACAATGGATCAATTTTACCACAGGCTTTCTTCGTTTTGAGATTTCTAATGAATCTCTTAACCCACGCTGTAACACGAAACAACTTGGTTACGCTACTGTAAGACTTGTGGTCTATTATCTCTGAGATTTTTGTTGAACCGACTGTTTCTGGTGGATGTGTTTCACTAACATTTGTCACATTAACCACTGTGGTATTCCTTTTGGTAGGTAATTTAACGCGACATTCTTTCATGCACTCTTCGGAGAGTTCTACATCACTTTGTGCAAACTCACGATTTGGGTATGCAGAGGGATCAAGTGTTAACCATTGCGGGCCTTTCCACCATAAATCATTTTGTGCTAGTTCTGAGGCCTTCTGTCCACGAGAACCAATATCCGCTGGGTTTTCTAAACCTGGGCAAAATCTCCAAGTTTCTGAATCAGTTAATCGTAGAATTTCGTCGATTCTGTTTTGTACAAATTGTTTATAATCCTTCTTACCCTTAATCCAGTGAAGGACAGTGGAGCTGTCCGTCCAACAAGTGGTCTCCGTGATGTTAAAGATTTTGCTTAGAGTCTCTTTAACAACTGACATGAGACGTGCTAATATCAATGCTGCTATTAACTCAAGTCGAGGGATAGACATTGGTGCTAATGGGGTGACTCTACTTTTCGAGGCAACAAGATTTGTTGTGCGGCCACTGTCTGTTTCCATGCATATATAAATGACAGCACAACAAGCTTTTTGGGAAGCATCTCCAAATCCGTGAAGAGTCACACTTGCAGGATTCCTCTCCTCTGCCAAAAAGTAATATCTAGGTACAACTATAGAACTCACCGTCTCTAAATCATCAATCCATTTCTCGAGCACCTTCTGATTGGATTCTGATATGACTGCATCCCATTCATACTTAGCTGCACACAATTCTTGTAGAAGCATTCTCAGCAAGACAGTAACTGGCGAGAGAAGTCCGAGTGGATCAAACAGTTTTGCTGCTATCTTTAAAACGTTCCGTTTTGACGGCTCTAAATTTCTTGCAAATTGAACAACTTTTGTTAACTTTAAAACAAAAGTATCACTGTCAGTATCCCAATTCATCCCAAGTACCTTATGTTCCTTCGGGGTTTCTATTTCTTCCAGACCGCCAATCGACTCTTTAGCATATGAACTTTCACCGGTGTTGTTCAAACGCTCTGTGGTTAGTGACTTTAATACTTCCTCATCATTCTGAATCTGAGCCATCAATACTGGACTATTGGTAGCCCATTTCCGCAGATTAAAATTGCCCGCTGCGAAACAAGATTTCATCTGTCGATACATTATATATGCATCATCCGTGGATTCTCCTCCTCCTGACCAATCATCAACGTAAAGCTCAGAAAGAATCCTTTCTGCAAAGCTAGGGTCATCATAATAGTAATTCGTAATGTGGTGACGTAATGTTGCGTTCAGGAGAAATGGAGAGCACTTCATGCCAAAAATAACCCTACAGAAGCGGTAGACTTCAACATATGGATTTTCCTTGTTTATGTCATCGATCCACAAGAAACGCATCATGTCCTTTTGTTCCTCATCAATAGCAATATTGAGAAATGCCTTCTCAATATCTGCAACCATTCCAATTCTTCGTCCTCGAAAACCCAAAAGAACCTTTAGAATATCTGTAGCCAGAGATGGTCCAGTGTGAACGCAATCATTCAGAGATGGGCACTTTGGTTTAACTTTTGCACTGGCATCGTAAACAACTCGCACCTTTGTAGTGGTTGCATCTTTTCGTACCACGGCTTGGTGTGGGAGATAGTGTGTAGTGCCTGGTACTGAGTCTTCATTTTGATCTTCAACCTTTTCAACAATTCCTTGACTTAATTGTTCTTTAAATATCTGGTTGTATTCCTCAAATAGACTGGGTTCTTGCCTTAAACGTTTCACTTGCGAGTCTAATCGTGCTAGA
>CACRXK020003958.1:0-30000 GCA_902702795.2 Paramuricea clavata
TATATATATATATATATATATATATATATATATATATATATATATATATATATATATATATATATATATATATATATATATATATATATATATATATATATATATATATGTATATGTATATATATGTATATGTATATATATGTATATATATGTATATATATGTATATATATGTATATATATGTATATATATGTATATGTATATATATGTATATATATGTATATATATGTATATATATATATGTATATATATGTATATATATATATGTATATATATATATATATATGTAGTAGAATCTTATCTACAAACATGCATGATTTGCCGTTCAAAGGCTGTGATCAATGTAGCTTATTGGTGATATAACACCCTTTCCCACTTTTGTTGGACAAGTTCACAAATGAAGAACAAAATCTATTTATTGTCAGCCCCCCAAAAAAGTTAGCAATCTTTATTCAATATGAACAACCCAGCTCAAAATGTGACAAGGAAAAGCTTGGGCACGTTTTCACTTTGTCTTATACTATACATACTGGCAAATGGGTGAAATGGCAATATATCACTCAAAAATAGAAACTATAATATATAACTAACATAACAAATTGGAATTGAACTTGTACCTATTTCTCACAAATGTCAGTAATTATCTTAAAAATGTACTGGTATAAACTGGTATATGTATGCTGTATATCCTAAATTTCAAAGCTCACAAACATAAATTCAGGTGACATAATATGGTCACATTTTGAAACAACTAACTCAATGCAAACTGCGATTGCCAGGTTACCAAATAATCAAAAATCTTGGACCTGGCCTTTTTTAGCAAATGGCATACGCGGGAGGGAACTCAAAATCAAAAATATTTTACAAATACAAGTTTTTATCAAAGTCAGCTTTTTAAAAGGAATTTTATTGGCTGGCATTTAAATTTTAAGCCATTGATATGAGTCGCATTGCACCCTACTTTATTATTTTACTCTGTTCAACACCAGACGATTTTACTCTTCAAGGGGAGATCATGCTGGGGCTTAATGGTTAACTGGCCTAACTGCCCATGTGTCCAGTTGACCCACTGAGTCGCATTGCGCCCTACTTTATTATTTTACTCTGTCTAATGCCAGATGATTTTACTCGTCAAGGGGATCTTGGTACATGATTTATTAAATTTTGATATCATAAGTGATATTTTGAAGTGGAAAGTCATTCAAATTACTGGTTAATATCGAAGAATTTGAACTCATGATCCGCCATGGAAATGTATAAATCTATAAACTATACTGCAAAGCTCTGCGGATAAAAAAAAAACACTGTCAGGTAGTGCAGTACTACCATCAAAATTATGTAACAAATATATTCTCATATACTGCATATGTTTGCTCAAACTTAAATATTATTTAATGTATTAATATAATATATAAAATAAACAATATTTTAATTAATAATTTAACAATTTGACTCTTCAATTCAGTTTTGAAAATGCTATAACTTTAATTTTCAATTTGTCTGATACTTAGTCATCTTGGCAGTTCAAACAATGGTAGGTTCTACGGTTTAAACATGATAGAGCTAGCTGTGTTGTTGATGCAACTGCATCATCATCATGCAAAGATGGTGATGGCTTAAGAAACAACATCAACAAGAAGAGACTCCTCTTGTACTTCAAATCATCAAATTCTTTTCACAAAATTTTGAACAAGGTCTCAGATCTGAGATGTGAAGACTATCAAGTAATAATGGTACAGGACCTGAAGAAGATCAAACCATTTGAGAGAAAGCCAAGCTATGCCAACAAGTGGACTTTAATAATTGACATGAAGTCTTTTCATGGCTTGAAAAGCATAGCATAAGAAGCCGCAAATTGCAATGGGAAAGAACAATTTGTAGACATTCAAATTTGAGTAAACATATACAGTATGAGAATATATTTGTTATCTAATGGTGGTATTTAATACAGTACCTGTTTTTTTTTTAACCAGAGCTATGTATATAGATTTATATATACATTTCCATAGCGTGATGGCGGTTATGAGTTCAAATTCTTCGATATTAACCAGTAATTGGATGACTTTCCACTTCAAAATATCACTTATGATATCAAAATTTGATAAATCGTACGACAGGTGCAATAAAAATCCTTTTAAACAGCTGACTTTGATAAAAATTTGTATTTGTGAAATATTTTTTATTATGAGTCTTCCCCCCGCCCGTTATGCCATTGCTAAAAAAGGCCAGGTCGACAAATACTCCAAGATTTTTGGATTATTTGGTAACCTGGCAATCAGAGTTTGCCAGGGTCCCTCCACGTAGCCTGCGTGCAGGCCCAAGGGAACTGATAGTGGGCCTGCAACCATCACCCCATGTTTTCGATTTTCGCCGGCCGAACCGCCGGCTAAATTCCCATTGGCTAGCTGAGGCGATCGGTAATTAATTAACCTAGCGTGCAGGCCCAAGGCATAGACAAAGGCTCTCGATAAGCTTAAAATTTGAAAATTGATTACTTTTCGATTACAAATGAACAAGAACAGACTGTTTATTGTTTACTTGAAGGAAGACATGTTTTTGCCGTTATGCCAATGGGGATTGCTTGTCGTGAGGTGTTGGAATAGCAAATTACGACTGGGGTAAACTATAGTAACCTTTACTTGAGTTTCATTAATTTCAAACAGACTTCAGTTGATACGTTATGTGTTCTCACTTCCTCAAGAAAATTATCTTTTGGTTGATGTTGAGATGCAGTTGCATGTAAGAACTGTAAGCCTATTCGAAACACTTTGCGATTTACAAGGCTTCGCTGAGAGAGCGAAACAGAAGGCGGTATTAAATTGCCGTTTGAAACGAAACGATCTGGACTCGGAACGCTCTCTTCTTTTGTAGAGTTCTTTACCAAATGAAATAAATTTCGTACTTTCCGCCGCCAACAAGAATTGCACACACGATCTGATAAGTGAGACAATTTATTTATAACAATGCCAATGGCGACAGCGAAGCACACATAATATAAATCCTAATGTGGTCGCACGACTTCCCTCATGATTTGAAGTTTGAGACTGGTTTTCTGTTGAAATTCGTCCTAATTTGCCTGTTCCGATTTTAGTTGAAAATGAGCACTTGCAAATTTGGCAATTACTGACTGCGTTGCTTGCTTTTTTGGAGTTAAAACGCAGCCATTTACACATTGTTTATTAGTGTTCTGAATAAGCAGAGAAAACCCCGCAACATTTTAATGCGAGTTTGTTTGTTAATATTTGGGTGCTGTCATTGGTTCTTTTTTGACAATTGACGCGCGAATGGGGCGTGTTATGAAAAGGGGCGTATTTCAAAATACCGGGCGATGGTTGCAGGCCCACTATCAGTTCCCTTGGGCCTGCACGCAGGCTACCCTCCACGTGCACCAGGACCTTTAAACACGGGGACCCTGAGTACGAGGTTGTCACAGCTTTACCCACGAAAATTGCGGGGCTTGACCTTTGAACTTGAGGCTTGGGTCGTCAAAAGTTTCAAAACATTTAATCTTGAACATTTCATATCTTCATTTAATCATTTGTACGTATTCATATCTTAAACCGATTATCTGCGAGAGCGGAGAGATATATTTGTTCACAGTGATTTGTTATATACCAGTCTACAAATTTACAATATGGAACAATTGTAAAATCTGTTAGAATTTGTCGAGCTATTGTTTTGAACAGACAGTGTAGTAAAATCGAACAATATCACCTAAAATATTTCGCGATGTTTTGATTACTTTACAAGCGTTACTGTAGGTGTTACCATGGATAATAAAATACATTTACAATCCATGGTGTTATTTTACAATCCATGGTGTTACTGTTAGGTGTTACTGTAACACGGGTAATATACTGCATGGACAAAGACGTCAAGACAAAGCACAGTTAATAAAATAGGAGGAAAAAGTTATAAAGTTACAGTGTACATTTTAATACTGCGGGTGTAGATAATAGATTTATAAATACTAATTGAAGATTACAGAATTCAGCCCGAGGGGTAAATTACTCTGAAAATCTTCGTACACTTCATCAAAAATCAAAAAAAAATCTTTGGAAAAAATCCAAAAATCTTACTAAATCCCAAAATCCCAAGAAATCTCTAAAAATTGCATAAAATACTTCGAAAAAGCCCAATAAAATCCTCAAAATTATTGCAATATTGAGAAATCCCATCAAATTTAAACATTTAAATCGTGAATTGGCGTGAAAATGCCCTTTGTTGATTTACTTCGTTTTAAGAATAATTCGACGGATTATATGTGGCAAAAAATGTCGGGAAAAGTTCGGCGAAAAAAAATAAGGGAAAATATTTCGAAAAAATCAGCTGAAAAAAATCTCAAAATCCCTTAAATTTGGGAAAAAAATCTCAGAACCCCGAGAAAAATTGCCGGGATTTTCTAATCCCCAAAATCCTCGTACGCTTTTTGCAGAGTAATTTATCCCTCGATTCAGCCTATATAAAATACTGAATTGATTCATTGCATATTTCGGTTTCTAAATTTGTATATGACTAGCCAGTTTATAAAGTTCAATAAAATCGTAATTACAAAAGTCGCTCTGATATTGAACGTTCGGAAACTTGTAGTATATATTGAATATACATGCCGTCACGCAGTCGCATCAAGTTCAAAACAACTATTACCAGTGAATAGTTTTATATACATTTAAGCCTTCGACCTATCGCGTACATTCGTTGGAAAAATATTCAATATTTTCTACTTCGACTGCTATTGATCAGAAAACTCGATCTGTTCACATTTATGGCCATTTAAATACGTATATACCGTATAATAATATACATAAAGATATTACTCGACTGTGATTGGTTGATTTCAGTGCAGTTAATCCCAAACAGCAGTGCAATTTTCTGTAATCACAGTGCAATTTTCTGTAATCACAGTGCAATTTTTTGTAATCACAGTGCAATTTTCTGTAATCACAGTGCAAAAATCTGTAACAAACTGATCTGATTGGTGGAAAAACATTGTGATGATTAAATCAACCAATCAGTTTAAAGCAGTTTAGTTTTAAAGAAGTAACGGTCACAGATTGCTTCAAAACAAAACAAACATGGCGCCGCGCTACACAAAGTAAAAGTTGCCTTCGCGTGGAAAATATGGCTTTTATCTTTATTTTTAAATGGAAAAGCATTTACCTTAAACAAGACTAACAAAAAATACACAGTTGAGTGGAATTTTCAAGCTGTTAGCGTTGTATAATGTGATAAAACAAAGCCAGGAAAACTTTGCCAGTGGAATGTTCGCTATATACGCGTAAGTTAAAACTACAATTGTCTCGAACATTTTTATGTAAATTATTAAGTAATAGCATGGTTTCTCGTGAAATTTGGATAAACATGCACTCGTGAGTTTTTCAAAGACCTCAAATAGCACTCGTCCTTCGGACGCTATTTTGAGGTCTTTGAAAAACTCACTCGTGCATGTTATATCCAAATTGCACTCGAAACCATGCTATTACCTATACTTATTCGATTATCGCACGCAGCACGCTCCTTGTTTACACTTTACAGTTGACATTCAAAATGGGCGTGTCTAGTGTATTCGAATGCTATTGGCTAATGGAATACAATGGGAAAGCGAATTGCTAGCGAAAGTAAGCAGACCGTACGTGGCGGGCCCAAACCCGCTAAAGTAGGTCTGCGTAGGAGACTAATTGGCTGCATGCTGATGGGCAATGCAGAACTTTTATTCTCCTGCGACGACTGAGCCGAGTAAGGCCAAGTTTCGGCCAAAAAATTAACTAAAAGTCTTTCAAAATGAAAAAAATAAACAAATAATATTTCATATTATGTATATTTCTCTAAAGATATTTAAATTCATCGTAAAATGAGAAACTGTACACTACGTGGTGCAGTAACTAAGAAACAAGGGTTGTCCAAAAATTTTAATTAATTAGAACTAATATTGCCATAGCCCATACCGTCATAAAACCTCGAACATGACGGCCGCTTGTCACGTGGTATTTATAAACTAATGGTAATTTCGGAGGAAGACACATTTCAGTTATCTTACCGTTCGTCTTGCAGCGTTTTTGTGATAAATTTATACATTAAAGTATTGTCGACAATTATGACAACTCGTACTCTGATCAAAGTAGTGAATTTCTTCCAGTATTTGTTTAGCATAAGCATAATTTTAAAAACAACGTTTTTATTTATTAGGATAAAGGTATAAATTGGCTAGATTAAGCCACTTAGTGATATTTGTAATAGGTATTCCTTTCCCCTAAAATGGCTGTTAAATATCAGGGCACGAAATAACGGCCGATCAACGACAAATAATCAGCAGGAAATTGCTTTTGATCGGCAGAGAAGCAAGGTTGCATATCATCTTGATCGGCAAGAACCATTGTCACAAAAACACGGTTAATGTCATTAACGAACACCATGCAATACTACGGCATTATCACAGAACATATAAACAGAACGTACCCTATAGCTATACTGATCGGCCAGATTTTCATTTGATCAGCACAAAATCATGACTGCTGATTACGGCCATGATCGGGAACGTTGGAAATGTTATTTCGAGCCCTGGCTGTTTGCACCACCTCCCTTCCCCCTTCCCTCCACCCTTCCCTCCACTACAATACTTGTTTCTTAATATTATCAGGATACATGTGACCTGCACCGATATGTAGACGCTCCTTTTCATCGTATACGCGACATAGAAAAAAATATCACTTTAACAAACCGACCCCAGTATAGAAGTGGATACATCGACGACGTATACCTATAACTACATACCTACGTCTACTGGCTCTATTGTTGTGTACAAAATCCTTAAATTTCCAAGCATGCACTTAATTTTTTGTGTGACATTCTCACAAAAGTTACGTGCATATTACATTTGTCTTTGTCTTCGATTTTCTTGTGCTCTGTTGGCAGCCTTCTACGATTTTTAAAGAATCATAGGTTATGTTCGTGAACCTAAAAGGTTTGTAGATGATTTTCGTCGCTTGATTGCAATTATACAAACAGATATTGATAATCAAACATAACCGCCGTGTATACTTTAACATTACAATAAATAGGCGGACGACGGACGGCGGACGACGGACGGCGGAGCATTTTCTAAACACATTACTACCGCAACTAATTATAAAACCCTAAATTAAAGTATACCAGCCTTAGATCTGTGAAATGAATATGTTTTCACCCGTTCGAATTTTTAGCAATGGAATTTTTTAATCAATATTCAATACGTGTGTATGTAGTTCGGGAGCTGGGCAGAGGAGAAAATGATCTCGATCAACCCGTTCCACAGTAAAGGTTTGAAAATGAATTCCGGTAGATTAAACATCGCTGATTAACGCTAGGCATGTTGTAGAGTCGAAATGTGGTATCAGTTTTCACTTAAGGTGGCTCACAACCGATTAAATAATTTCAAAGAATCCAAGAAAAATGGAAAACACAATCCTTCGAAAATGGCTTTGTTACCATGGCAACGAAGAAACGAAATAAGTTTTTGCATTTTTCACACAGCACAATACTGTAGCAATGTTGCAGCCAAGTTTCATGACCATACCTTGCACAATAAACAGTAAAAGGAATTGTGCGCTACAAAGTTAAAACAGCAATGAGCCACTTTAAGAGAACTAATCGATACTTTGGTTAATATGGATTTGTATGTTTTCAAATTCATTTACATAGTAAACTGGCTCTGTTTTATCACTTATTTTTATGCTCAGAAAATTTACAAGAAACTTTGAAAAAGTTAGCATGTGGTAAATCAGTTATATACGAGCAAGTTGAACCTAGCTATGTTTGGCATTTTCGATTAATGTCTTTAATCGGCACACTCATAACTGTCTGAATCTTCCGAGTCTTCATTTTCTGAGTTGTAACAATGCATCTTGCTGGGATTACGGCATTTCTCATCAGCCATACACTTACACGCCTCAGTGCAGGCCAGACCATTGTTGCTGCAAGAGCAATTCTGCGTGCATGAAGACTTAGAGCACTTGCAATTGGTAAGCTCTAAGATGCATGCTGGCGCTGGTGGCTTTGTCATAAGGTGAGGGAATAACGTGTTATCTTCAAGCTTCCAGCCGTAACCTTCAGGCGATGGCAATCGTTGTGTTGGAACTAAAGATTTTCTCCACACGTAGGTTTGGTAATTTGCTCTTTTGATATGCTGCAGGAGACTGTCGGACGTTGGAGGAAGTGACATGTTACTCTTTGATTTTTGACAAAACATTACATAACGGGCTTCATCAACTGTTGCTGGACCTTTAGCTGATATTGCATACAAACTACGGACAAAGGCTTCGATATTTTGCACTGTATTTTCATCGATATCCACCGATTGTCCCATGCATCTAAGAGTCTCCTGATGTGTTTTGCTTTTTGTGACGACTTTCCATGCTTTCTTCTTTCCAATGCGCGAAAATGCACTTGTCGAGTCGCATCCTGTTAGAGCATGGAACGCAGGGAGGGCTGAGCAGATTTCAGGGCCAAGATTTGTAGATACATCATGTGCTGGAATGTAGCGTAGGCGATCCTTGACTCCGGTTCTGAACCACAGTTGCTGGCATCCAATTTCACGATAATGTGACACGCAGAGAAGCAGAACGTCAGTGTCAGGGGACTGTACTACAATCCTCTGCCCATCTTCACAAGCATGCTTTGCATGCAATATGATTCGCGTGTCTGCCTCCTCATGATCTGATACTAAAGTTGGAACGGTAAGACTTTGACCATTCCTGACCGATAGTGCAAGGTCTCCGTCCCTCATTCCTCCTCCAATGACAAGTTGCTTGTTTGGCTGAAGCTGACGTTTTCCAATTTCACAGAAGCTTTCTGTCAGAAACGCGCAAAGGCTCACTTTATTCTTCACATTTGAGATGTATTTATTCCACTGCTTAGGGACTGGGGTGGATTTTCCATGTATCTTCACTTCTAATGCATTTGCTTCTCCGCGTTTCTTCCGCTCCCCTCCTTTGATGGAAATATGCCAGTACTGGTCAAAAACCACGTCAACTCGATGACAGTTTCCTTGCCTAAAGTAACTTGTGATTACTTCGTAGTACTTGACTGCCATCTCACCAAATGTTGTCACTCCTGCAAATTTCATCATCTGTACCAGTGCCATGCCGTCAAGGATATGGACAGTTGCGATCCCTGGAATGGATGTAAGTCGTGATTCCACAGTGACGTAATTTTCCAAAATTTGGAGTAGTACACTCTTTGCCGTCTTGCGAAGAGTGCCATCAGAATGTGCCAGGGAGTATGGTACTGCTGAAAGCTCAAAGCTGAGAACTTCTCTTAGGTTGATTTCTCGAACATTGGCAACAATTAACAGCCGTCCAAAAAGATCTCTGTCTTCAGCCATGACAACAGACTTCTCGTTTGAAGACGGGACTCTGATTTTCTTTGTTGTGGTGTTGAACGTCTTGATCTTTAGGTTTGGAATGGCGTCCCAAAAGCTCAGACTGTTACAATGTAAGCGTTGTTGTACGAAGCAGTCCAACTGCATCAGACCCTCTTCTTTGCTTTTCACCAATCTGTGTGCTACTTCTTCAGGCAACACAACACCAGTTGCAATATTACACAAAATATCGTTATCATCCGAAAAAGGATCCTTCATGAGACCAGATTTGAAACAAGCAACTATCTTCTCAACATCTTTCTCATCACGCTCCACACGCTTTGGGGCTGCTTCCTTGTGTGTTCCAACTCTGTCCGAATCGTTAATTCCACACATTTGCTTGACTGCTGTGGTGATGGCTGATCTTTCATGGATGGTTAAGAACCATCTTTGAAGTGCGTCTGGATTTTGGCTGATCCCAATTATACCTCCTTTAGATTTGGAATCTAAATTGATAGATTGCTCGAGTGCCATGTCAGTCCATACTTTAGCAAATGGTTGACTTGAGCGATTCACAGCGTGGCCCCCATCCTGGAATTGATTGTAAACAACAGGATTGTTTTTCTCAAGTTGTTCCATGTCTGCCAAATACACAGGAAGCCACCGAGAGTAGTTAGGTCTGTCGTGGGCGTAGTAGTAGGGTACCATTTCTGATGTAGCTGCAAGATGAAGAGACCAGTTTCCCGTTCGTTCTGCTTTGATAAATTGAAGAAGATTCATAACCATGCTGATATACTCGTTCCAGAAATCAAACATCTTCGATCGGGACTTCTGTTCTTGTCTGAAGACTTCAAAAAGTTCCATCAAAGTAAACAATTCGGACATAGTAGCCTCCGCACTCTGTGGAACGTGATCTTTATTTTGAACAGCCAAACGAAAAGATTTGATTGAATCAGTAATATGCTCTTCATCTACAATTTGCTCCTGGGATTCCATACCACCACCGTTTAACCAATGTAGAAATGATTGCCACATCAGACGAAATAGCGCTTCCATGACCAGTTTGTGTGCTCTCACCCCTCTGTTGTACGACTTTCCTTTCATTAACGCCATTACGCTACCAGATCCATACGCCCCAGATTCTATTAATACATCCCCCAAGCCAGAGTTCTGATATTTCTTTCCCAAGACTGCAAGAAAATTCAATGCAATATGGAAGCCACCCGTACGAATAACGGTGTCTGAGAACTCGTCGGGAAATTTCCATTGGATTTGTTTCGCTTTTGCATAGATCGCCAGATCAAATGTGATGACCATGTCTCTCTGTTGAAGGCTTGAGCAGATATTTTGCGCTTTCTTCATAACCGTGTATATCGTGCTTAGTTCGGTGGAAGAACCATTTATCATTGGACAGTAACCAATTACCGTAGGCTGTGCGGTACCAGGAAACAACATGGAGTTAAATCCACTCCAACTTGGAATGGGCTGGCCAGTTTCCTCTTTTGTGACCTCGGCGATATCAAACAATTTCGTTGGGGACATACGTCCAAGTGCCCACGTCAAATCCATCCTGCATGATGATATGTATGCGTCAGTTGTGGTGTGAAAAGACTCTGTACCAATTTGACCGAGAAAATCTGTGACAATCGGGCGTTTTCCATAAGCTGAACATTCCCAAATTTCGTCACAGCTGTTAACTTTCTTCAGAGACCTTTTCTTCTTGGTATGATCGGCAAGCACTTCTTTCCGTGGCATTGGGCCAAATGGCTTCTGCTGATAAACAACTAGTGTTGTAGGATGTGTAGTATCCTTTCCGTCAAGCGTCTCCTCGTTTATGTCGTTGTTATCTGCCGCAAACTGAATAAACGTATCTGGTTTTATATTAGAAGGTATGACAGTGCCATCACGCTCCGACTTTGCCATAGACTCTCTTGCTAGAGCAGTGTCTACAGTTTCTATTTCGCTGTAGCATGAACAGTGACCCATACGATTGAGAATGGAAACTAATTGTTTAGATCCAGTCAAATGGCGCACAGACATGGCGAGACCCAGGTGCTTTGGGAGTTTTACCCGACCATGAGACGTGCAGTGAATTACATCTTGAGCGAGACAAAGAACTTTTCGTTCATCTGAATCATTACTGCAATCTGACTCAGCGTCTATATCCACACCGTCATTGGTAATCAACCAACGCAAGAAAAGGTATAGGTCTCCAGGTACTACATTTTTAGCTGTTGCTTGATCTATATCATTCACACTTGCTGGATAAATAGATATGCCTTTACACTGCTTTATTTGATGTTTTAACAACTGCGCCGCTTCGTACATAAGAAGTTTAGGAGGAGGATCTTGGGTGTTGGCTTGGTTTCGACGTGCTTGTGATGACGGTTGTTCTTTGTTGTGGGTAGCAGAAGCATTGATAATATCTTGTAGTGAAATACTACTTGAATACACGAGTTCGGGTCTTGATCTCTGATAAGGTTGATGGAATACAATCGTCTCTCCGAAATGACTTCTCATTCGAAGCTTCAGTTTCTGGCTAGTGTATTTCTGACCATCAACTCCTCTTTCTTCTAGCAATTCGGCATATTTCTTCAACAATGAAACCATATCATAAGCCATTCCCGATTCTAGCCCCGTTCTAATTTCGAAAGCCATTTCACGAAATGCTTGGTCATAAACAGATTCTTTTCTTTCATCTTCCTTAAAGACTTGAGACTTGAGCTTTGACTTGCTCACATAAGATGCGAAGCATGTTTTGTGATACTTCGCTTCGGCGGCAACTAAATCATTGCCGACTCCCATAAGTACACGAAGCATATCCTGATCTCCTTTTGCCTCCGCACATTGCATTATTGTATTGCATGCCGCGAGTGTGGATACACTTTGCATCACTTTTTAGTGCAAAGTTTCACTTTGCACTATTGCTGTTAGGTGGCAAGTTGAGATGAGGCATGTATTCATACATCTATATATCTATCTATCTATTCATACATACAGGCAGAGAGTAAACTTTCCGGGGGGTGTATACTATTTTTGTTCCTAGTGATTTGTTGTACTTAGTCAGTGCTTTGAAGGTTATTTAGGCAATTTCAGTTGTCTTATTTAAATGTTCTTTTGGCCTTTTCTTAAGTTCACAAGAATTTCGAGGAATTGTTGTCGTTATTGTGAATTTTATAACATTCGCTTCTCATGTTGTGTAAAGACTATAAAGGATCTTTCCCCCCGGAACACCCGATTTTTCATTAGTAGCGCAAATGCGCATGCGCTATCAAGCCGTAGACTGTTTATATTCTATGATGCTAGGAAGGAGCGACACATTTTGTTATAAACATTTCGGATGTGAATATTGAGTAAATCTTTGAGAATCTACGCAATATCTAAATTGATGTTATGCATTATGGGCATTCAATCAAGTACCGATATTATTTAGATGGTATATTCATTATACAAAGCTCAGTAGGAAGAGCTATAGACAGTCCTTTTTACAATAATAAATTAGAATAATTGTAGGGTAAATCTTTGAGATTCTACGGCAATAACAAATATATGTTATGTCTGCTATACATTACGGACATTCAATTAAGTGCCGATATTAGCTGTTTTCACATTAGATACATTAGAAGACGGACAAGTCGACACTGAAACAGAGAAGCCTGTAATCACTAATGTGTTGAATTACCGTGACCGACCTTGTTCACGGCTCTACCAGATCTTGCGAGAAACTATATGTATCAAAGCTTATCAAAACTGCTTTAAACACTGCTATATAACTGTGAAACTATTGAAATCCAAAGTAACATTATCGAATACATGCGAAAATCTGAAAATGACTCACGAAACACAACCTGACCTTGGGAATAAGTCAATCAAAGGTTCATGAGACTTGTTATTGTGAAACATATGTCACACACTAATCTTAGTACAGAAACAAAGAAAGTATCTACATGACCGGCAGCCGGTCACGGTTTATCAAATACTAAATGGCCGGCAGTATAGTGACTATAGTTAAATATAAAGACTTTTGTTTGCGTTTGCTTTTACCGAGCTTGCTGTTGGCGTATTCGGCAAAGGCGCTGCGTGTGGAAAGTGAAACCCAGTTGGGGTGGGGAGGTGTTTTGTCTGACTTAGCATTGTTTTTCTTAATTTTTTTCCCGTCTTTTCTAACTCTCAAAGGGTTAGGGCTAGAGAAGGTTTTGGTGTTGGGAATCGGTTTACCAGTATATTATAAAAATTGAACTTTGACTATAGTCACTAATCATTATACTGCCGGCCATTTACTGTAATAGTATTTGATAAACCGTGACCGGCTGCCGGTCATATAGTCAGTTCGAGCAAAGAAACTAAAGTCTACTGCATTATCAAAATGCAACAACTGAACAACACACATGCAAGTATTATATAGTGAAAAAGTACTACCATTTTCGAGCTTCCGTGAAGCGTGCATTTATAACTAGGCTTTAAAACGTTTCTTCAGCGTGAGTTTGTCATACAAAACTTTTTGTTTTGCTCCTAAAACATTTTGTTCTGACATAATAACTTCTGTGGGCGTGGTATAAAACATATTGCGAACTTTGAATTTCGGCGTCAAAACTCAAAAGGACACTTGTATTATAGAGGTTTGTTACGTAAACACATCCAGAAGGTGCTATAAATCTGTCATTTCGCTTTCTATAGCAATTTTGTCAGTATAAACGCGTCCTTATGAAAAATAAGAAGAAATTTTCGCGTGCAAAACAATGTGCTTGACACCACGCCCACAAAAGTTATTATTGCAAAACAAAAAGTTATGATTGACAAACTCATGCTGAAGAAACGTTTTGAAACGTAGTTATAAATGCACGCTTCACGGAAGCTCGAAAATGGTAGTATTACGCTTGGCTGCCATCTACTCGTCCATAATAATTTTAGTCCAAGTAGCATCACGCAGACGCAGTAAACATTTACAGTATTCAGTAACACGATAAAATTTAACAAAAAACAAATTTTAGTCTTAAATTTATGCCTTTTGCAAATGAAAGCTTGCTACTTAAATTTTAAAGTGTTTCTTTGTGTGACAAGCTTTTGTTTGCACAAGGTACACGTTTAAAGACCATGTCAACTCCGTAATCCTTTTGTTTACATTTTGAACTGCTATATTTGTAAAATAAGACATACTAACTGAATATCTAACACTTTTCTGGTTCGCTATTGACGTATTGTAAATGACTATATAAACTAGAGTGCGTTTCAATTCAAAAAAGTTCGAAAGATTCAAAATTTGGTCAATGTTTATATCTGTGCGAGAACGGCTTGACATGGTCTTTATTGTCGATTTCATGTACTTTCCAAGTTTGTTGTCAACTTGCCAATTACGTTGCCAAATTCGGAAGTTGGGCGGGAACTTCGCAACGAAGTTCGCAAGTTCAAATTCAAAGTTCGAACTTCGATTGTAAACAATTGTAAAAATTTCATTTATAAATTTATTTAAAAAGGCAATTTTCGTCTTGGGAGACCACTGGAGCAATACTTTACTGCTGAAATATGTGCATAGGGCCTTACACAGTAACTTGAACTCCCAACTATGAACATTTGTTTACAATCAAAGTTCGAACTTTGAAATCCACTTGCGAACTTCGTTGCGAAATTCATGCGCAACTTCCGAACTTGACATTGTAATTCGCAAGTTCGCAACGAACTTGGGAACACAGCGTGTTGAAAAGTTACCTGAAATCGACAATAAGGCTAAAACGTACTTACTAATATACTGATATCACAGAATATAAAACAAACTCCGTCTATTCAAACATCTTTAATTACGAATTTCAACAAATAACAAATACAGAGCAATGTTTTCTTGCAAACTTGCAAGACAAATTTAAATGTCAGGCATTGGTTATGGCATCATCACGGTTCATCAGTTCAGCCATTTTGCATAAATAGTATATAAAGTATATAAATATCAACAATGTCAAAATTTGAAAGGTCAAAAATCCAAAATAACTGAAATTAGTTCATAGCAAAGTCACCTTTGACACAACACCAGTTGAACTATTGAAAGATATGGACATCCGACCAAGCATCAACAGTTGCTCAGCCAGGACTCGACTATCCATTGTATTTGATTCTTGCACCAGATCTCCAATAACATCGTTAAATAGTGTTATAGGAATGTTTTTTCCCTTTTCTGAATCTTTTACAAGAACTTTCGCACAAACGTTTGTTTTGCAAGACGAAGTCCGTGTTGATCGCCCACACTGGTCGCAATGAAGGAATGCTATACTTGATGCTTGTATTATCCGCTTGGAACACCTGTCACACTCTTTGTAGATTGTCACGGATTCTATGGCATCAAAGTTCTCAACTTCGATAACTGTGTCGCGCTCTGAACTCAAAAGTTGATCGATCTCATCAGGATGAATATCCGAGACGTCCACAGCACCCGAACAGACTGTTATAACCGACTGCCGTGTAGTTCCAAGGTACTTGTGGCCATTCCAGATGCCAACACGAGCACTTGTGATGGTGTAAACCTTGCCTTCTTCCACTTCGCCGATATTTTGTTCCCATAAGTGAAGTAAAATGACGCCAGTCCTATCAACGAATGCACCCTTTCGAAGTCTCTTTGTGATCCGCCCCGCTGTCGTTTCTGGAAGTAGTTTCACTACTTTTCCGCGTACGTTTACAATATCGAGAGGATCATGCCCTTGGATAACCGTACTGATGAAGGTGATGTTATCTTCTTGTTCAGTGTACTGGAACGAATACTCTGTTTGATTTGGAACGGCTACGCTGGTCATGTCGTTAATTATGACTTTGCTACCGTCCGTGGTTTTTGCGAAATGATCGACTTTAATCGGTGTGCGGCTCGTCATGCTCGTCATCAACAACGGTCGCTTTGCCATCGAGTAGCAAAGTACATCTTGATACGTGTCTTCCGTTTGGAGGGTAAGTGTTAAATAGTCTAACGTGTCCTTTTTATTCCGTTTTTTTGGCGATAGATTATGGACGTATCCAATAAGCCGTTTCGATTCTTTTTTCCGAGACACTTGGCCTTGGGTGTTTTGACTTGCAGAGCGGGACAAGTTTCCCTCGGTCACTGTGTCTTCCCTTTTCTTTGGTGTTATTTTCTTTTCTTTAACGCTTGACTTTCGTTTTAGAGGCGAAGACATTCTGCGAATACTACGAGTACAAACCACGAACACCACAAGTCAGTCAATCAAACCAATACAACGCATCAGCACCTCACCATAGACCTCACTAGCTTATAATATACACAGCTGTGACCAATCGCGGTTTCAATACCTTAAAAGGTCAAGATTTCGCAACGACTAGCAAATTATTTTTGGAACGCATTACCAGCTATTCATAGTTTGTGACTCATAAAGGACAAGCAAGTCTCTATCTATTTTTGGAACGTGTCATCAGCGTTTTTGGTGACTGAAATAGTACAAACACAAGTCTATATATACATCCACGTTTGTTCGTTAACAGTCAAAAATAAACCGAAGCTGTTCATTAGCGAAGCCGGCCCAATAAACTATTCTAGCTACTCAACAGTCCAACCTATAAGTGTAGTCTTAAAGGTGACTCTGTGTAATGGAAAGCTCTCTATAATAAGGACACTTTTTTACTCTATCCGGGCCTCTACATGATGCATAGTAGTCGCCCCCAATTTTCCAAAAACATAAAATTGACCGAAAATTTGACTTAATTTCCGACAAAATTAACAGAATTTGTCCCATTTAATTTTAATACAAACCAAAATTGTCCGACTGTTGATCCAATATTGCCCGACTGCCCAAAAAACTGGGGGGGCTACCGCCCCCCCCCCCCGCCGGGGGGCTACTGCGCCTCCCCCCTCCCCGCCCGGTACGCCTATGTTAATTTTTATCGCTGTATTTTAAAATTCATGAATAATAAGGGCACAAATCAAATCGCGACGCGATATTTGAGTCACATGTGCACACTTGTAAACCGCATTAAAGATCAGAAAGTCATATTCGAGGGATGTTTACGAAAGTTATGAATACTAATTCAGAAGCAGGGATGTTTATGAAAGTTATATCAATACCAATTGAGATTTTAAATGCATGCTAATGACTCGCGAGGTTGTCTCCATTGGCAGAGAATACTAATAAAGTAAAATAAATTCATTTTACAAGTACGCTAAAATATTCGCAACTGATCTTGTAGTATTCAAGGCTACAGAAATTTAATGTTCAATTCATATTTATTTTCCTTCGCCGAATTACACGGGTATAGATGCATACAGCATAAAATGTGCCCATAACTTACTATTTGCTGTACAATCAAAGACCAATTGAATATTAAAGTTAAAATTTGAGCTAATTTTAAAAGGGATCGAGTTACAAGACATATACAGAAATCTAACATAAAATCACATCATGTTTCTTCGTTTTCTGTCTATAGTCCGTATAGTAAATGACGTAAACTATGATCTGGTGTCTATTTTGGGATGCGTCACCATCTATTTTTGTGACTTAGACAGGACAAGCAAGTCTCTATTTTTGGAACGCGTCATCAGCTTTTTTGGTCGCAGATTAGAAATTCTACATAAATTGTCGTCTTAACGTCTTCGGATAACTCGACAACTGTATTGACCACATGCACTATGGAAACGCAAGAAGAGAAACTACATACAATTAACAATCTCTTGACTTGCCAGAGAGTTCAGCTAAATGTGAACAAAAGGCAAGAAGACAGCTCACGCGCTGTCGCCACAATCTTAACTCGTCAGATTAGCATTTTGGATGCGAAAGACGAGGAGATGTCCACAGACATCGCAACAGACCTTGTGATTCACAGGTCTACCACAACGTCAACGTTGGGAAATTGTGAATCTCATATTGACCAAAATACAAGCAACAAACGAGCAATAAACAAGCCCAGTCAAATGCCATTCAATACTTGCAATTTACTTCCAAATACAACTAAATTAACAGATCATTACATTGATATACGTCCAAAAATATTAGTTCCACATAAAACGATCACTGTAGACCATACGTTTCAAACAGAAGCTTCGAACAATAAGCGAAATTGTGCATCTGAACAAAATGGCGATTTTCGTCAAAGTAGGTTAGAGTACTGGTTAGAGGTAAACCGAAGTAAATTAAAACCAAAAACATCCCACACTAAGCGTGACCGAGAACCCTCTCGGATACCTGCCAAAAAAGTATTGAAACAAATGAGAAAAAATAAGCAGTTAAAATATAAAATTAAGTTATTTATAAAACGTTGTGTTCCTAAGTCCTCATTATGGCATAAATTCCTTTCCAAGACTTACAGAAAATATATTTATTACCGCATAACCAATGTCTTCGCTTTAGAAAGCTCGTTCGCACGGCCAGTAAAAATTAAAAATACATACTGCTCCAATTTAAAAAGACAAAGAACGAAAAAACATAAATTACACGAGAAGAAGGCTGTAAACTCACAATTCACTTCTCCACATGAACCTAATATTCAGAGGGCACAGACGGCAAGAAGGCTTGGTTTAATTTTGTGTGGCGATGTTGAGCTAAACCCAGGTCCTCTGACCCCTATGTCTGTTTTGATTGAACGATTGTTACTAATAGGTCGCACACCAGTTAATATTATCGGTGATGGGAACTGCTTTTTCCGAAGTGTAAGCCACCAGCTGTATGGGACCGAATGTAACCATTTACAAATACGCTCAATAGGAATTCAGCATCTTATTAACCACCCAGAATATTTTATAGAAAGTAACACTGAACGTTCGTGGTTACACTATATTCAAAATATGTCTTGTGACGGAACATGGAGTGATAATATGATCATTCAGGCCGTTTCAAATGCTCTCAATTTAACAATTCATATAATAGAAACAGCAGCAAATTTCTCTGAGACTACAATTATACACCCTGTAAATATCCAGCCACAGAATACAAGGCATATATATATTGGACACCTAGACGAAATGCATTATGTTTCCACATTGCAAGTCAACAGGCAAAATGCCCCTCTAAACCCAACAGACGGGCAAAGCCAAAATAAGACAAAAAACTGTAATAAAAACAATAACTCGAGCTGTAAAACGTTTATGAATGTGAATCAGCTTTCAGTGCCAAAGCCAAGAACTGAGTATATGAGAGAATATATGGAAAAAAAGAAGGATGGACCGCCAGTTTAAGCAAAATGAAAAGCAAAAAAAAAGAATATACAACAAAAAATACCGACAGGCAAATCCTGATAAAGTCAAGGAACAAAACAAAAAAGCAAAGACTACTTATAAACAATTGAATCCTAATAAAGTTAGGATGTCAGTCAAAGCATCAGTTGAAAAATATAGGCAGTCAAATGCAGATAAAGTTAAGGAAATATTTAAGACTTCCTCGAAAAGATACAGACAAACAAATCATGAAAAAGTAAAAGATATTTTTAAGACTGCCGCTACAAAATACAAAAAGGCAAACCCTCAGAAGTTTAGGAACGTTTCCACCAAAGCCACTGAAAAATACAGAAAGGCAAACCCTGAAAAATTTAAAGACGTTTCCACCAAAGCCACTGAAAAATATAGAAAGGCAAACCCCGAAAAATTTAAAGAGGTTTCCTCTAAAGCTACTGAAAAATACAGAAAAGCAAATCCTGAAAAATTTAAAGACATTTACACAAAAGCCACTGCAAAATACAAAAAGGCAAACCCTGAAAACTTTAAAAAGGTTTCCACAAAAGCCACTGAAAAATACAGAAAGGCAAATCCGGAAAAATTTAAAGAGATTTCCAGAAAAGCCACTGCAAAATACAGGATGCATAACCATGAAAAAGTTAAACATCTTTTCATAAAGGCTACTGTGAAATACAGAAAGGCAAAGCCTGAAAAAAGTACGGACGTTATTATAAAAGCCAATACAAAATACAAACAGTTAAATACAGATAAGGTCAAACTATTAGCCAACAAAGCCAAAGCAAAATATCGGAAATTGAATGTAAACAAAGTTAAAGAATCTGCCAAGAAAGCAAGTATTAAATATAAGCAAACACACCCTGAAAGATATAAGCAAAGTCAGACAACATGGAACTTAAAAAGAAAAATGCTAGATGCTGTTTTAAGCGAAACTGACAAAACAGTTAATGAAGGAAAACGACCGAAATTTAATTCTCATGCATCCACTGATATAGATATGCCAAAATTGATTCGCGTATTTCACAGTAACATCTCAACTGGGCCAGAATATGTCTGCACATGTTGTAATCAGTTATGGTATAAATCTTCAGTAACAAAATCCAATATTTCCCTTTATAAACTATGTTCTGAAGAAATGTTGAACACTTGCCTAACTGGTGTAAAAAGTGTTGATAATAATGAATGGATATGTTCTACTTGTCACTCTAACCTGAAGGTTGGCAAGATACCAACTTGTGCAAAGGCAAACAAAATGACATTTCCTGAAAAACCTGAGGCCTTAAAGAATTTAACACCTCTTGAAGAAAGATTAATTTCACCAAGAATACCTTTTATGCAAGTACGAGAATTGCCCAGTGGAGGTCAATTAAGTATTCATGGTAATGTAGTTAATGTACCAGCTGATGTTAATTCAACTGTCACCGTCTTACCAAGACCAATCAATGAGTCACAGACTATTCCAATTAAGCTAAAACGTCGACTTAGTTACAAACACCATTATCAATTTCAGAACGTAAGACCAACTAAAGTTTTGGAAGCCGCTCGATATTTAGTTCAAACAAGTGATATATTTAAAAACGAAGGAATACAAGTATTAGATAACTACCCGACAGATCCAGTAACTAGCCATCAGGAGTGGTCAGAATTTGTTGACGAGGTCAAGGATAAGACGGAAACGCTTGGTAATTTGTCAAACAACTTGAATACTCAAGACCAGGAAAACTTAGAAACCCGAACATGTGATATCTCTATCGACAATGACACTGATGATGAGTGGTGTGAAGAAACAGAACGACCATCAGGTGTTATGGATACATTATTACAAGAACCTGACATTACTCAACACGGTGACAGAATAATCAGTTTTGCTCCAGGTGAAGGGAATAGACCACTTGGATTATTCATTGACAAAGATTCTGAATTTTTGTCCTTCCCCACTATTTACTGTGGTAAACGTCGACCTGATAATAGTGAAAGACTTGTACCTGTTCACTATAGCACAATTTGTAAATGGGAATTGCGAAGTAAAGATAGACGAGTTGCGCAGTGTGTCCCAAATATTTTTTACAAATTGAAAAAATTGCAGATCAAGCAAATTCAGGGAAGTGCAAGCTTATCATTGCGTAAATGCAAAACTAAAGGTAAAACATACACAGCTGGAGATTTAAAGTCAGAGAGGTCAGTCAATAAACTTATTAATTTAGATGAAGGGTTCAGAGTTTTAAGAAATTTACGCGGTTCACCTCCATATTTTGAAAGATGTAAAAAAGATCTATTTGCAATGATTCGCCAGCTTGGTAATCCGACCTGGTTCTGTTCATTCTCAGCCGCTGAAACGAGATGGATTCATTTGATCAAAATTCTTGGCCGTCTTATTGACAATAAAGACTATACTGACGATCAGGTCAAGGCAATGACTTGGCAAAAAAAGTCAGAATTGATACAAAAAGATCCAGTCACATGTGCAAGAAATTTCGAGCATATGGTGCAATTATTAATTCATGATTTTATCAAGAGCTCGGTTCATCCAATTGGAGAAGTTGTTGACTTCTTCTATCGTGTTGAATTCCAACAACGAGGTTCACCACATATCCATGGATTATTCTGGATAAAAAACGCCCCTGAGTATGGAAAAGACTCTAATGATGATATCACTACGTTTGTAGATAGTTACATTTCGTACAAAGCTAATTCAGATGAGATTGATCTAGTAAATTTACAAAGACATAGACACTCAAAAACATGCAAGAAAAACGGACACAATGCTTGCAGATTTAATTTTCCCTTACCACCAATGCCAAGAACTATGATTTTAGAACCATTACCTGAGACTGATCTGGATGAAAATGTGGCAGATAAATTAAAGAAAGATTTAGGACGAATCCGTTCATTATTAGACTCTATCAAAGCTGATGAAACCATGAACTTTTTTGAATTTCTTGAAAGACTGGATTTATCAGAAAAGCAATATCTTAAGGCAATAAGACTTTCTCTTAAACATGATACACTCTTATTAAAACGATCCCCCACTGAGATTAGAATCAACTGTTACAATGCAAATTTACTCAAAGCTTGGCAAGCTAACATGGATATTCAGTTCGTACTAGATCCCTATGCTTGTGCTGTTTATATACTTTCCTATATCACTAAAGGTCAAAGGGGAATGAGCAAGTTACTTCGTAAAGCATGTGAAGAAGCAAAAGAAGGTAATAAGGATATTGTAAACAAAGTAAGACATATTGGTAACAAGTTTCTCAATGCTGTTGAAATAAGTGCACAAGAAGCTGTCTATTTAGTTCTGCAAATGCCGTTGAGAAGATCATCTCGTGAATTCCAATTTATCAATACATCTGATCCAAATGAAAGAACATTCTTGGTAAAAAGCATGGATAAAATTAAGGAACTACCCGATCATTCCCTTGATATTGAATCAGATAATGTTATCAAAAGATATCAAAGACGACCAAGGCAGTTGCAAAATTGGTGTTTGGCAGATTTTGTCGCATGGTTTAATTGCAAAAATGAGATTAATGAACAGCAAACAATTAAACAAAGTGCTGACCCAAAACTTTTGACAGATGACTTTCTTACGGAAAACGATTTCAATGATAATGTAGATGATGACGTATCCGAAAAGGACGAGATATTACACGAAGGCGATGAATATGAAATGAGAGGTGGAATAATACTCGTGAAGAGGAATAAACCAAGGATAATACGGTCAGTTAGGTTTAATAAAAACAAAGATCCAGAAAACTATTGTCGAGAACAAATTATGCTTTACACTCCTTGGAGAAATGAAAAGAAAGATCTTCTTAAAGATTTCCAAACCTACCACGATCGATTTGAAGATGTTAAAGATATAATAGAGAAAAACCGAAAACAGTACGAGAATCATTCAGAAATTCTTGATCAGGCAGTGCAAGATATTGAAAGTGACGAATTTGGGAATGTAGTCGCTGCTAATGCACAATATAGAGATGAACAAGATAAAGATATTGGCTCAAAAGAAAGTGAATTATTTGGATGTTTTGATCCTGGTAAAAATAAACAGCATATTGAATACGACTTGATAAATGATATTGGTATATATCCAAGAACGAATGATGATGAAGAACTAGTTATAAAACGACTGAAAGATGATGATTTTAGAAAACTCGTTCAATCACTTAATATGGAGCAAAAAGAATTCTTTTACCATGTGCTGAATTCTGTAAAAACTGGTAATTTGCCATTAAGATTGTTTTTAAGCGGAGGTGCTGGTGTTGGTAAAAGTACAGTTACAAATGCTCTATATGAAGCACTTATGAGATACCTAAATGCTCAACCTGAAAATGATCCAGACGATGTCAGTTGTATTAAAGTAGCTCCCACAGGAAAAGCTGCCTTTAACATAAGAGGAAATACACTTCACTCTGCCTTTAAGATTCCTGCAAACAGAGGATTTAAGTATTGCACACTTGATAGAGACAGACTGAATACTATAAGATCTCATTTGCAAAGAATGCAAGTTATTTTTATTGACGAGATCTCTATGGTAGGTAGTGGAATGTTTAATTTTCTTGACTTAAGATTGCAGCAGATAATGGGCACAAAGGAACCATTTGGTGGTTTAAGTATAATAACAGTTGGTGATTTATTTCAACTCAAACCAGTCTTCGATCATTGGATATTTGAAAACTCAAGCGAAGGCTACAATACACTAGCAACGAACCTCTGGCAACAATTTTTTCAAATGTTTGAATTATCACAGGTTATGCGACAAAGAGAAGATAAAGACTTTGCTGAAATTTTAAATCGGATAAGGGAAGGTGAACACACTGAAGACGATATTGAAGTGTTAAAAGAACGCATTTTGAAGCTTAATTCGGAACATCCTGATTATCCAATAACTTCCACCCATTTATTTAGTACTAATATGGCAGTAGATCAACATAATCATGAAATATTTCATAAATCAGCAAATGAGAAGGTTGACGTTAAAGCAATAGATATTGTACTTGGCGATTTATCCGATGACTTGAAAGAAAGAGTAAAAAAGCAAATTCCAAATGATCCTTCTAAAACTATGGGATTGTACTCAGTTTGTTCCATTCTCATGGGAGCGAAATATGATCTTACGACAAACGTATCAGTTGTAGATGGCATGACGAATGGTGCTGAGTGTATAATTAAGAAAATCGATTACCGAGTACCAGGTTCATCAAGACCAAGTATTATTTGGGTTCTGTTTCAAGAGCAACACATTGGAAATGATTATCGCAAAGAATACTCTCATCTTTACAACCAGACAGTGGAAAAAAATTGGGTTCCAATTATAGAAGTCACTAGACAGTTTCGAAAACACCAACTACAACTTCTTCGCAGACAATTTCCTTTGAGACCATCGGCAGCCAAAACTATCCACCGTTGTCAAGGAGATACATTGAATGAAGCAGTTGTTGATCTTCCATCGTCAAAGCGAGAACACATGCATTATGTTGCCCTTAGTAGACTTAGGACCATTTCAGGATTACATATTCTAAATCTAAATGAAAATAAAATAACTGTGAGTAAGAAAGTACAAGAGGAAATGACGAGATTGAGAGAGAATGCCTTACTCGACAGCCATCTTCCTTTCCTTTACAAAGACACAAGTGGAACATTTAAAATATTATTTCAGAATGTCAGGTCATTACATCTCCACTTTCCCGATGTAGCTAGTGATTACAATGCAAAAGCTGCTGAGATTAATATATTTGTGGAAACTGCTTTGTGTAGTAATGACAATAATGATCTGTATGAGATTCCTAGCTTTCAGCTTTTCAGAAATGATATTATGCTACATGGCACCAGAACACCTTATGGAACTGCCGTTTATGTAAAACAGAATGTGCATCTTTTATCCGAACCTCTGAGATGCAACTATAACGACGTAGAAATAACATTGATAAGAATAAATCAACCAGTGCAAAATTTACATCTTGTAGGAATTTATCGCTCTAAATCGAAGGTAAAAATCTCAAGATTTATAGATGCTTTGAAAAATTTGCATTCTACTTTCATAAATGACATAAATACCCCCGTTGTTATTATTGGTGATTTTAATATCAACTTTATGGAAAATGCATCTGAAAAAAATACACTTTGTAAATACTTAATTGAAGAAAAGCAATACGTACAACTTATTAATCAAGTTACAACTAACTATAAAAGTCAAATAGATCACATTTACACTAATATTCCTGAAAGAGTTAAAAACAGTGGTGTTCTAGAGTCATACTTCAGCGACCATAAGCCTATTTTCGTCTCATTGTTTTAATAAAGTAACAAAAATTTGCAGTACAGAAAATATATCCCTAACTATTAACTTAGATTCTATCATGAGAAGCAATTCTAAAGTAGGCTAAATCTTGTCTAGATAATTGCACCCCTCTAAGGGGGCATTGTCCCTATTTACAAGGGACAGAAGAAGTTTCCCGATTGTTTCATCTTCAAGATTTTAAAATGGTAAGTCACTTTCCTTCCTTTTAATTGCGTTTTCCGATTTCCCAACCCCAAAGACTGTTGCCCTCACCTAACAATAACGTTTTATCTTTGCTTATTTCAGGGTCCCTTTGCATGTTTTACAATATACAAGAATGCTCGGATCGACATCGGAATAAAGACAAACACTAATAATAAGGTACGTCCAATATGTTCACTACTTTCGAATTACTCTCAAATTTCCAAGAACAATAACACCAACTCTATGCTTAGTGCTATTTTCCTATAACCCTATAATAGAAACGTAACAATTTAGCACGAAGCCTCGCTCTCAGCCTATTGCCTATTGTATGCTATAAATATTACTTGATCGTTATCGGTACTATATTTAAGTAAGATATCCAGCATTAGCGGCGATTTTGCATAAAATATACACTTAACACGCGACGAAGGCAAGTAGTTGTTTTTCCTATATAGCGTGCACGAACGCTGATGCTGCATGCATATAGTTTCAATTCGTCTTCATGAAAACGTTCGTTTTCCTTCGTGTGTTCTTTCTCATTGTTAATTATATTATTTTTTGTCTGCACCCTTCTCGATCGTTTTTTACGTTTTTGTACAGCTACTATGTCTATGTACTTGCGTAAAATGTTTCATGTTATATAATTATATATTTTTCATGAATTTTACATGATCTTGCTACATATATTGTATCTTATTGTAGATAAAATCATCTCAATCCAAACGGAAAAAAACTGTCAATATATTATGTGACTTGATTATTGGAAAATGAAATTGCCTATAAATTCCTCTCTTCCTGGTTACAAGAATCAAAGACAACCCAACCTACATACATTCCTATATAATTATCACATCAACTTTATCATGAACTGGCAACCACGAACGCCGTTGGCCAAAAGCGAAACAAGAAGACATCAAGTTTAGAAAATACTACCCTTGCCTTGGTTATCTGCTGCCTTGATTATCTGCTGCCTTGATTATCTGCTGCCTTGATTGTAATACATCAAAAGTCAACAATAAAAGAACTTTCTTCGTGAACTATAATACTATATATAAATATACTGAACTATAATACTATGTTTATAATACATCTTATTATAAATCGTATTGACGACTTTCACACAATATAATTAACAATATATATATAAATACTATTTTCTGATGACTTAACCGGGCTACTGTCTAAGTAGACTATTGATAGGTTACCGTATTTAATAGATTTTATTTGAAACATACTGTCTAGAAATAAAGAAATCAGATAAACGCGAAAATTTGGCATTTCAGTAAAAATATATATCATAAACACACTGACACTGTCATTCTAGTTTCTACCAGAGTTAATTATTCTCTTTGAAACTTTGCACTATCCTTGGGATCTCTAGTTCTTTCTTGTGAGTGCGATTCTTGCAAAACAAGCATTTTGACCAGTCATGTGGGACAGCGTTAGATCGAGATATCATGGCACAAGGCTCACTGGTTGCTTCAGCGTACTTATTTTTTTCTGTCTGCACTGTCGATGATTGATGATTTGACGCATACTTGATATTTTGTTCACTTGTATATGTTGCATAACAGGAAGCGTGCCACAGAACTTCGTTTTCGTACAAGACATCAAAATTTGCAGAAAGCCGTCGATAAACGTCATCCTGACGAATTTGCAATTTCGAAATAAAATTTTTAACAGAAGATTGCTTTCCCTTTCTCAGATTTTCTCTTGAGTCAGACTGGCAAATAATGCACTTAGTGAAACATGTCGAACGGCGTCGTTTGGGTAATGGCGGCAGAGGAAATTGTATACCAATGTCATCACCTTCATTTTCTACATCCATCATAACTGCTGCAATCAAGATCATGAAGTTAGCGATGATAGAACAAATACAAAAACGTTTTTAAAGTCTATTTGGATAAAGTTTCTTATTAGCCTCCTTTATATATAACTTAAAGTTTGTTCAATTTAAAAGATGCTGTTTTGTGTACTTTATTTTAACACTTACCGGTAATTATTATCCGATGAACTATCTACCCAGTAGACATTATCATTAGTAATTTGCAGCAAGGAACGTCGACTCAAGATACTTCTATCAGAGAAGCATGCAAAAAAATTAAATAACAAACAATAAACTTATAAAGAAATGCATGAATATATGTAAGAAAAAACAATGGGGTAACTGAGTATGCTATAGGTGTATTCCAACCTCGTACCCAGGATCTTTCTTTGGGAAAGACCCTGGCTGCGGCTGGTCACGTGCTTCATCAAAAATGTAGCGCCTGAGGGGGTGTGGGGAAAGTATCAAATTACATCAACATGCTTCCAGTGGGATATTCGTTAAAAACATAGATTTTGCGAATTATTACGTTCAAAATACTTGCTAATTTTTGTTTATTTTCTTTGCTTTGAATTTACAAGAACATTGTTACATCCTTACTTACAGTCAAGTCAAGAAACCAAGCAAATCGTTACTCGCAGTGCTCTCTCGTGTTGTTATTCAATGCATGCTCTCTTCACACTCGAGCGCGGTTATAACAAACGTTTGTTGTAATGTTTTTAAAATAGGCCATTACATTTGTCCTTTCTTGTAAACGTTGATACGCTTTGCACCGATTCACTTGTTATTACGCGTCTTGTTTATAAGATTTTTAAAAGAAACAGTATTGTCTAGGACTGGCCCAAATATTAGCAAATGTAAACATTTGATAATAGCCGAACAGAGAAATGTCCATAAGCATAGAGGAAATTTCAGTCATTGATTTATCTGGATTTACTCCATAAATTCGTATTCGGTAATTATAGTAAGACTTTAGCCTTTTTCTTGGTCTCTATTAATCATTATATTGTGCTAATATACTATAATCTATATCACAAATTTACAGTGTCAGATGCGCACAGACCGTCATTTGGCGTCATACGAATAGACATAAATTTTCGAGTTTTCTACTTCTACTAACATTTTTAAAGTATTCATTGTGAATCACCTGTTTATCTCTAATTCATTAATCATTTGCTACTTGTATTTATTTGATAGTGTCAATGTCATATAGTGAATAATGCGTTTACACACAAGCAATCCTGGATATGATATAGACGATGCAAGCTGTCCATTAAAAAATAACGGTATTCTATTTCACAAAGCAAAAATTTAAATCTCACTTGTATATATTAAGAATGCATATAAAGCAAAAAATTAAAGCTTATTCATGTCAAAACGAAAGCTGTTTACAAAATTTATAAAGGTGGTGAACACTACTAAACAGTGCTCATTGAAAGACATGTATAATATAGTGACATATAATTTGCCGTTTGACTTATCTTTGGTGTATGATTTTAATACCGTAGATTTTCAACAGACAGCTATACTTTGACATATACCATGATCGTTGGATTCAGCAATGCCAAGGGCCAATTTTATAGTCTTTTGACGGGCTTTAAGTTTTTTGATGAGGCCTTTATATAGATCAACAATCTGGATACAGTTGGCGATATTTCGGAAATCAAAAGATCTCGCTATTTCGTTGCAATTCCACATCTCATCAATAAATAAATTCTTTTGGTCCGAGTATCAGGATAAACTTTAATACTAAATAAATAACAACCACACTGTTCGGTCTAGAGATATATATTTTCTTGCAGGTTTAATCACAGTTTAATATTGCCACGCTGCACAAGCGGCAAGCGTGCTTTCTTTGGCAAGTCTATAATGAAATCTGATCCAACTTGCTTTAATTGTAGCTCGACACCAGATTATAGAGTAGAACGTCACGACATAAATATTAATTCAAGAGTTCTCTTTATAATTACGATTTCTTGTTGCAAATTTACAGTAAATTTCATCACCCAAAGTTGCAATTTTAAAACGCTACAAACACTCTCCTTTCCCACCCCTCTCACAGTTACAATTAAATTTACCTCCCAGAATCTGGGAGGCACGTGACCAGCCGCAGCCAGGGTCTCTCCCAGATGACAGACGGAGAGACCCTGGGAACGAGGTTGGGTGTATTCTTGTATTTTTAACTAATTGTACTGGAACTAAAAC